>JAOTOM010003379.1:0-152328 GCA_034440615.1 Ashinkailepas kermadecensis | reverse complement strand
ACGATTATTAAAATAAACCAAAGTCAAATCGCAGCCAAGATTAATGTTGACTCGCATTCATCCAGAACATAGACCGGGACATAACTGACCCCAAAGTCCAGGCGGCAGCTAGCAGATGGCCGTCCGACGTCCGCCGTTTCCGTGGAAGCGAACTGCGTTGAAAGCTACACGAAAAAAAAACGTGCATTGCTCGTGGCTTAATCTCTCTTTGGCTTCCTCAATTGAGTGCCGTCCGCCGAAGCCGGATGGTACTGAAACCTGGCGCAGACAGTGAGCTCTGATGGTCTGCGCTCTGAGCTCTGATGGTGAGCTCTGATGGTGAGCTCTGATGGTGAGCGCTGATGGTCTGCGCATGTTGTCGGCTGCAACATAGGCCTGGCGCACATTTGGGCGGCTATCGCGCCTGCTCCAGGTGAGAGCAACACCACCTACCACTACCTGCTACATACCGTGAGGATGTGGCTCGGCTCACGAACAGCCCGCAGCTCGTGGCCGACGGTCGACACCGCACGATTTCGCATTATATGGAGCTGTAACCGCGTCTCTCTGTGCTTCTGTTGCTACACAGAGCCATCGTTTGGCACGTGGTTATCAATTATGACCGATATCTGGTGCTACGAGACATGGGCCATTTTTCAAACTGATTCCACCATACATGCAGCCATGCATCACGATTCCACGACAGATCGACCAGTGCCCGACACCCGTATCTCTCGGAGCTGGACACAAATTGTTGTATGGGGATATCCAATGCACTGAATCAAACCGTGTACATTTTACTTCGATGAGTTCAACGGTTCAGGAGTTATAGCCTCGAACGTTTCTGGAAGGTCACGCTGCAAGGTTATGTTCGGTGTCCGCTAACTTTTAAACATCATTGGATATATGTATATATATATATATATATATATATATATATATATATATATATATATATATATATATATATTTATATATATATATATATTATATATATATATATATATATATATATATATATATATATATATATATATATATATACACTGGCGGATCTAGCCCACCGGTTTGGGGGGGCAACTTTCGGTTTACGGCGTCAGCCTCGAGCGTACAGGGGTTTACAGCGTCAGAGGGGGAGGCTGACCAAACAATTATAACAAAATACCTTTAAAATTGGAGATTATTTCACCCGGAACGCTATTTTTTAACCTCAGCAAAGGTTACTGCATTTTAATTCAGTTTACTTTTGTTGGTTTGGGGGGCCAAAAGACACTATGGCCCCCATTTGAAGCGCTTGGGGGGGGGGGGGCATGGCCGGAATGCCCCCCTGGATCCGCCAGTGTATATATATATATCAGGGTGTCGATTTAAAAAAAAACATTGCGGGGGCCGAAGTGCCAACGCACTAGACCAAACACCATCGGATTTCGCCCACTATATTTTCAGATAGCAGAAATTCTTATTTTTTATTCGACGATATGTATGTTTATGTTTATTCAGCATCCTCACCAACGGGGAAAATCGTCCAATAACTGGTGAAGTCACATAATTAAAAGAGCAGTGCACAGTACATGTCAACATAACAACTCTGAGTAATAGCATGCGACTGCAGTGCCATACAGTAGGCTCGGATCTATCGTCACCGTCACCGTCATCGTTACCCTCCTCCTCACTCCACACACCAACAAACACACACCGGCTTAAATAAGAATACTTCAGCGATCAGATGCATGCTAAAACACACCGGTCTTGATGGAGCATCAGAGCACAGCAGACCTGAACTGTGACGACGATGGGTGAAAGTATTTCCTTGGCGCCTAACATTAGGAAGGGGCATTTTTCCTTTAGTACGCCACTGCGGCTGCTGAACGTGTTTTTTTCCCGCAGATTGCACGATCGAGAGTAGAAAGGCCCTTCGGATAATTTTCTTTCGGGACCCATTCTGAATTTTCCGGTGCTCTGGTCGATTCGATGGAGTCCCCTTGTGATTTTTGTGGTGAAGTCTATTTTTTTGTAAGCCCCTGCAGGATATTATTGGACCCCGGTACGATTCTTCGGGCTCCCGGTGCGTTGTTATTTTCGGTGCCCCAACAGGTCTATTTTCCGGCGTCCGACGACTTCTTATTTTGTGGATCCTTGACGCAATTTTTGTGTCCGCAGGGTGACATTCCGGGTATATATTGGTTCTTGGGAAGCCAGCTGCGACTTGTGGGGCTCCGGCGCGACGTTTTGGCCCCAGTGGGATTTTCCAGAGAAGCGGCGTGAATTTGTTTTGGTCTAAGTACGATTTTGTGGGGCCCCGTGGTCACTTGTTGGGATCCCTTGCGCAGGTTTTAGTGGCAACGACACGTTTTTGGGGGCCCAACACGTTTTGTGGGCTTTTGGAGCCATTGTTGAGATCCCAGATTGATTTTCCGTGTCCGGATTGTTTTTCATTTCCCCGGCTTCATTTGTTGGGTGATCTCAACGAGACTTTTAGAGCCCCGGTACGACCTGTCATGCCTCTAGCGTGATTTTCAGGGGCCCGGGTGAGAATTCATAGTACCCCCAGTCCCAGCGTGATTTTCAGGAGGCCCCGGCCCGACCGTTTGTGGCCCCCGTCGTGATTTTCTTGAACCCCGGCACGACTTTTTTGCAGCCCCAGCGTGATTTTCAGGGGCCCAGGTGCAAACTTTTGAGGCCCCAGAGTCATTATCATATACGTCATGTGCTACTTTTGGGGGCCCAATGTGATTTTTCTGAGCCCCGGTGCGATTTTTGGTGGGCCAAGCGGGATTTTTAGGGAGCATGGCGCATTTTTTTCCTGAGCTCGGCGGATTCTTGGGGGCCCCACAACCTGTCAGGAGGGGGGGGGGGGGAGGAAACTGCCCACAATGCCCCCCTCCCCCATTCCGTATGTCACTGTGCCATGCAATGATGCAACATAAGGATCCAGGAATAGTTCATCTGTTTCATCACTCACATGTGATTTCAACTCCCCAGTTATCCAGACAGTTTGAGGAAAGTCAAACATCCGCTATATAATCCATCCATGGATCGTCAAGGATGGATTATAAGGCAACATGGATACCATGGAATTCAGATCACAGTAGTTATGCTGCAATACATACCTTCTTCCACAGGCTGCTTTGGAGATGGATGCGCTCCTGAAGTTTGGTCAGGATTGGAGTTGGAGGTGGATGGAGCAACACAATGAAGGACATAACATATGGTTCAAAAGACTTCTGTTTACTTTAACAATGCAGAGGATGAAGTAACATTTTCATTAATTGACTTCTATTGTGTACCGAGTGAGTAGGACAATCGAGATGGGTTTCTGTGATATGCATTGTGGAAGTAATGTTATCATGTTGCTTTCAGACCCCAGTGGGAATGATATGGATTCACTCATAAATGAATTTGCAAACATACTGATATATCAGTTAACAACAATGCAGGGAGCTGTATGATGAACATGGTCGATGTGCCCTAAAGCCCAAATAACTAAGTAACAATGCAGGGAATCTGCTGCATAACATTTTGCCCATAAATTAGCCATGATATATGGCATCATACATCCCATGCTATTTAGAATAGTGAGCTTCATTTTGTGTACAAACATCGGTACCTTAGAAATGTTAATTAAACGTTACACACATCACTTCCTTACAAGTGTCAGCTGTACATTTCCTTCATGCGTTTTAAACATGATTTAAGAAAGCACTGTCATCGATTTTAAACTTGCAAAAAAGAGTGGGTCACCTGGTGTCTTGAATGCTATTTGAGTGAATTTGCTGTCTTGTTAGTGAACTGACCACTTGTTGAGATATAAGTACTTTAACTTCGCCTGCTTCTATCATGAAAATTTGTCATTTTCCAATACATCAGAAATCACCAGAATAACTTCTTGTCCACAAACCGGTGTATGCACTTCTATGAATTTATCATATTTATTAACACAAATGATGTAGATCTGATCTGCAAATTTATAACTCAGAAAATGGTATCAGCACAGGATTCCATTCCTCAAAATATAGTACTTTCAACATGTTATTGTTCTTTGTGAAGCAATATGTACAATGCTCTCATGCAGCATGCAGATGGAGGTTCATCACGTGCACCAGGTAGCACAAAAAGAGGTATTATTGTAGTCTAAGGTAACCACAAGACAGGTTTTACACCCATTTTACCTCCACGAACCATTCAAAGGCGCTATGTTTGGCCTAGTTACGTTAGGCTAGGCTTTTGTTGTAAGTTAGTAAATTAAAAAAAAGGTTCTTCTTCAAAAACAGTTCAAGCTAGATTAGGTTATGTTAAGGCTTTTTAAGTTGAAAATGTTTGAGAACCAAAAAATTGTTTGGAAATTGTGCATAAAAAGATCATTTCTTGCATGGAAGGCTAGGCTAGGTTAGCTAAGGTTATGTTACATCTTTTTTTTTAAATTCTGAACATTATTTGTAATCCTATATTACTCAAATCCAAGTCCCTTTTTGGGTGTTATTTTGCCTCACAATTGAAAAGTGTGCATCTGCAGAGGAAATGAGCGGTTACATCATGTTCAGCACAATAATAAACACTGCATTAAAAAAGAAGTTCAAAGAAGTCAGAGAGTACCATAAGCTGAAAAATTACCCGAAAAGCCAGGTATTATCGCACCTTAAGGTAACCACAAGACAAGTTTTACACACATTTTACCTCCATGAAGCATACAAAGGGGTTAGGTTAGGCTTTTGTTGTAAGTTAGAAAAAAAATAATTTGTTGGGAAATAACTTTTTTAATGATTTTTCTACACAAAAATAAACAGTTCAGGCTAGCTTAGGTTAGGTTTTTTAAGTTGAAAATATTTGAGAAAAATGACTCGAAAATTTAAATTAAAACAATTCATTTCTTCCATGGGAAGTTGGACTAGGTTAGGTAAGGTTATCTTACATCTTGAACATTATTTGTAAGCTATATTACCTAACTCCACATCCTTTTTTGGTGTTATTTTTACTCCCAATTGAAAAGCATGCATTTGCAGAGGAAAGGACACTAAATTCGTGCTTTTAGGTGTATTATTAATATTTTTTAAATTAAATTTCCAATGCAATGTTTATTTTCTCATTTTCTGTGTTTCGTTTATTCACTCATTTTCTGTGCAAATGCTCACTTTCCAGGTTGTGAGCAAAATAGCAAAACATAACCTAACATAACCTAGCCTAACCTGACTTTGGAGAAAACAATTATACAAAAATTGGAAAAATATAAAGCAATTTATTTTCTTCAACTTTTACAAATGAAAAAAACCAACCAGACCTAACCTAACCAGAATTATTGTGCTTTAAGGTGGTAACAAGACATGTTCTTACACATTTGCCTCCATAAAGCGAACAAGTGGGCTAGGTTTGGTTATGTTAGGTTAGTTTAGGTGTCTTAAGTTGGACACTTTTTGCAAAAATTGTTCCAAAATTTAAAAGAAATTGAGCTTTTTTCTTCAAAAGCAGCTTATGTTAGATTAGGTTAGGCTGGGTTAGGTTTTTATTTAAAAAAAAATATATTGCTTGAAAATGTATAAATTTCATGAGTTGGTTTTGTTTTTCTCCAAAGGGAGGTTAGGGTAGGTTAAGTTAGGTTATGTTGCATTTAAAAACAAAATATTTATTTTACCCTATGTCACCTAATTCAAAGCCTTTTTGGTGTTATTTTGCTCACAACCTGAAAAGTAGGCATTTGTACAGAAAATAAGTGGTCCCATCATCTGAATCACATTCATACACATTGCATTGAAATGATACATTCTACGAATTCATAAAACACCTTAAAACACAAATTTCCCAAAATGAGTGGTCACATGTTCATCACATTCCTAAACATTGCATTAAAAAAAAGTCAAGAAATCATAAATTACCTTAAGGTGTAAATTTACCAAAAGGTGTGCACAACCCCTGGACGGAAATGCAACACTAGGTGCTCCAATCCTGGGCAGAAAAAGCACTAAGAGCAGTGGAATGAAAATATTAATAAAAGTAAACTGAAAACAGCTCTTCTTGAAGACAAACATGGTAGTTATGTGGTATTAACAGAAACACTGAGCACAAATCAGAAAAAGGCATGGACTGGACTTGTTCAAGCTTACCTACCAACTTCTTCAATACTGTTCCTTTGTTAATTAAATATCAGCAAGCTATTTATTAACTGTTTAAAATCACACCAATATGCAGATACATCAGAATGTGTGAAGTACAAAGCACGAATCAGTACGACGTCACATGAGATTGGCCTCCGGATTAAACACTGCGCGCAATTGCACCACAAATGTCTCACTTCCGTCACATTTGTCGACTGCATCCGCAAATTTAGACTTGAGGTGCTGGGATTTCTGTAACTGGACTTTATATCTTTGGATGAAACGATTTTGGATGTTCTGAGGAACGGCCATCACGATTTGTGGCATTTCATACGCTATAGTGTCTATTAAGTCGGTCCAGACACATTTGGTGATGGGCAAGAGTGATGGCTTTGACCTTGTATAACTTACGAGGTTCGTTTAGAAAGTATTGTAAGCTACGGCTTAGTGCCTACCTATTGCTTTCTTCAAGAATAGCAATTATAATACAGTGTGCACACTGGCGGATCTAGCCACTGGTTTGGGGGGGGGGGGCACTTTCGGTTTTCGGCGTCAGTCTTCCCCCTCCCCCTCCCCCAGTGGCGTACCTAGGAATTGCATCAGGAGAGGGGTCGAACGGATTTGGAGGGTGCCCATTCTCCCACTATTTTTGGTTAAAAGCACCAGATTTCGACCACTATTTTGCAAGGGGCCCATTTTAAAATAATAACAAAAATAAAAATAAAATAAACAATAAAATAATAATTGACAACATAATTTCCTGTGTAGGGGCCCCAGCTTACATCCACCGTTTCTATGTTACCGGATAGACACACACCTACCTATCCTAGGTACCTACTTCAGTGGGTACGTACCTATATACTATGAAATGCTGGCATGCTGGCTTCATATTATCCTCATGTAAAAATGTGAGCTTCAATTACTTGAGGCCATGCATAATTATGAGCACACAGATTCACTCCTGATGCAGACTTGCCCACCAGCTGCTGCCAGTCCCCAGATTAGGTAAGCACCAACCACGTTAATTTGGACTGTGAAGTGACAATTGCTCCAAGTGATGAAAATGTGTGTAAGTTGAATTTCCATGGGCCGCTACCTCCACCGCTTCTAAGTTACGGGATTTTGTTCTTGTTTACCAAAACGTTCACGTTCACGTTCAACGTCTTGTACCACGTCAACGTTCGTGCATGTGTACACACTGGCAGATCCGATTTTGTCAACTCTTGCTGTAAGCAGAACTTGAGCAGCATAGAACCCTCGATGTGTGTCAGAATATACTATGCTACAATATTGGCTTCGAAACAATTATACAAAATACCTTTAAAATTGGAGATTCTTTCATCCAGACGATATTTTAACCTCGGCAAAGGGTACTGCATTTTAATTCAGTTTACTTCTGTTGGTTTCTGGGGGAGGGGGGGGGGGCAAATGACACTATGCCCCCCATTTTAAGTGCTTCGGGGGGGGGGGGGGGGCATGGCCGGATTGGCCCCTCCCTGGATCTGCCAGTGAGTGAGCATGCAGCTTCTTGCTAACTTCTTTATTTCATGGTATAACAAGCTAGCAGATATTTGGCTCACAATTGGCTCTTGGTGCTGGTCGGGACTGGGGTGCTCCGTATCAATATTGAATATATGCACGTTGTCATTGGGATATAGGTGGGTCCCTAGGTAAATATCAAGCTTATAGTGTTATGAGTTGGCTGCTGAAGATAAATATAGTTTGTATATCCACAATCTCAATGAAAACTGATTGTTGTTGACTGGACTGGATTGTGTGCAAGTTTGACAATAACTGGAAATTGAAAATGGAATGATTCCCAGTTCAAGCTCCATATGTGTGTGCTTTTGCCATTAATCATGTATGCAAGCATCATTATGACAATGCAATTGTTGTCTAGTGGCTTTGCAGATTTTTCAGACAATCTGGTTTAAAATGCATCAGCATCAGCTAATCTCGACATTTTATGGTGTAGGTTGTGCTTGCAAAGTGGAAGGAAATCCAACTCCTTTGTTTTTTCCACAACATTTTCAATTGTGCAGCAAAAGGTGGAGAGTCAATCCACTATCCAATCCAAATCTGTTTCATTTCAGTACAAAATGTGCTGGTTGGCATCAACTAAGTTTTGTAAGTAGCATGATGTTTTTCATTTTTTCCTTTAACTTTCTTCTTATAGGTTATTGGGGGGGGGGGGGGCAAATCAACATTGAGGGGGCTAAGATCAACATTGGTGGGGCCATGGCCCCCACAAAAAGATACAAATCGACGCCCCTGATATATATATATATACTAGGCAAAGATGGTTAAATATGTGGAAACATAAGGCGCTACGAAATGTAGTGGCTAATGCGAGACATGCAATGAAGGTTCAACAGTCCGGTAAAGACCAGAAAGAAAAACAAACAATTCAGTTACCTACAACAACCAAGAAAAGAAAAAAACTATTACGGAAAACACAGGGACGCTAATACATATATAATGAAGGCATTAATTTTATCAGCTTGAGAAAACATGCGGGCTCATTTCCATGGCCACGACTGCTTCTTTCTGTTATCCGCTACGTTCAGACATATGCCCCCAGGCCCCCCCCCCCTTGGCTGCGCCTCCGGTCAGGCCCATGTTGTTGCGGCTTTTCAACACCGCCATGCTTTCTCAAAATGAGGCGTGAATACTAGTGTGGAAAGGTTCGTGCAAGATTTGGAGACAGGGGAACGACTAGCAACATTCCTTACCAGCCATGCCGAACACACCGCATCCTGCAAATTCTTATTTCTTTCTTTTTCCTTAATCGGTGTCACCCGAGTCCAAAGCGGATCAACTGGCGCCGCTGAAGCGCCCGTCATCACAGCTATCGCTGGACTGTTTGTTTCGCTATCGCTGGAGTGACCGTAGCTGCTAGAGCAGCTGTAGTCAAGCCACTGAGACAGCTGTGGCCTCATGGGCGGTCGTCACCGCTAAAACAGGTGTGGCCGTTGAGACGACCATGAGGTGGCGCTGCCGCTGAGGTGGCGGTGGGTGAGCTTTCCAGTCCTTGGCAGCATTTATGGCCCTCACAGATATCATGTCTTTGAGGTTGGCCCTCAATATCCCTCGCGCCCATCGCCAGTTCTCAAGGACTCTCTTAGCTCTCAGAGGGCCCTGATCCCTCAGGTACCCATCCCAAAGCTCAGTAACACCCCAGTCAAGTCTTCTCTGGCATTCATCCGTCAGGGGCCCTCTCCATCTTCCAATGGCCATTCCCAGTTCTCGACAAACTGGTCTAGCTTTCAGGGGAATCCTGCAGCTCTGAGGCAGGCCTCATCGCCATCTCTCGGAACTCTCCTTAGCTCTCAGGTGGCTCTGTTCATTCCTCAATGTTCCTCCCAAGCCTCCAAAACATCACAGTCCGGTCCGCTACGGCTCTCTGGGGGCCTGTCCATCCGTCAGAAGCACTCGCAAACTTGCATGACGGCCCGAGGTCCTCTCGGGAAACCAGGACCTTGTCCGTCATTCCAGGGGCTCTCTTTGACAATCCAGGACCTTTTCCGGCAAACCGAAGACATCCTTTCAAACGCTTGAACCCTGTCCATCAGGCCAGGGGCACTTTCTCGGCTTGGGCTCCGCCGACAGCCCAGGGCCCTTCATATTGGCTTGGGCCCTCTCCGTCTATATAGCCCAGGGGCCCTTCAAACTATCCGGGGCCCCCTCCGTCGACCTAGAAACCTTTCACGTTAGCCCATACAAGGGCCCTCAACAACTTCCTGAGGGCGCTCTTCATCGGCCCGGTACGCTTTCCGTCAGCTCGGGCCCCTTCCGTTTGTCCAGGGGCCCTTCACACCGGAACAGGGGCTTTTCACGTCTGCCTAGGGCCCCTTCAAGTCGGCCCAGGTGCCTTGCACGTTGGCCCATGGACCCATAACGTTGGTCCAGAAGCCCTTCACGTCGGCCCAGGGGTCCTTCACGTCGGCCACTGGGGCCATCCAGGAGGCGACTGCCACCGTCACCCCATTTGGCTACGCCACCGCATCGAGCGAGATTCCGTTAATCACATCGTGGTGTTTACAGCATGATTTGTTCCGCAAAAGCACCACACCATTCCGTAACTGTTCAACTCAACACACATAATGAGGGATCAACTAGCCCCACCACCCCATCCCCACCAACTTGGTCACGTGGTGTTTGCATAGATCCGCCGCAGCTCGCGCCCAGGCGGTGTGTATGTGAGGGGAGGGCGGGAGAAATATGGCAGGGATTGTTTCTCGGGTGGGGAGCGAACCCAGCCACAGAAAGGATTGGCGAATACAAGGGTCCAGGATGCTGAGAGTGTCAGTTCGCTACTGCTGTCCCTAGGGTTCTCATCTAAATAGTGCCTGTGGAATCGTGATAACTGGTGGAGATTAAATAGTGTGCACAGTGCGCTTACAGCTCTGTGCAGAGTACAGCAGTGAGACCAAGCAGATTGCACACACTAGCTGTTAACGCTGTAGGAAATGAATTAATGCCACCGGTTTTTAAGTACATATCCACATCAATCTGTTCAGGAAAACGATCTTTGTCCAGATGATGCTTCCTTATTGTTTTCATCCATTCAAGCGACATCCGACCCAGATAGCAAAGACTGTCAAAGAAGTTAACGATGAACTGATCAGCAGAGTTTGTGATGCACAGGTATAGATAGGTGTGTTTTTATGCAATGCATGCATGATAAGATTGAGAAAAACACCGGACAGTCTCCCAAAAATCAACACAGAAAGCGGCATCGCCTCAAGCAGCACCAGCCAAGAAGGCAGTGATAATGTCCCGACCGAATCCTAAGCTAGAAAACAGTAGCCGTGACAGTAGAGTGGGCCCACTCTGCAGTCACGGCTATTGCTCTCTCGCTGTCATTAGCGTGGCACTGCTGCAGGAGCGCGTCATCAACCTCACTGCACTGCTGCAGGAGCGCCTCATCAATTTCGCGGCGTCACTGATTGCGCGATATTTCCGTGGTGCTCCCGAGATCCGCACAATTAACTTTTGTCTTAAATCATACAGGCAGTAGCGGGCTGTCAAGCCGTCTACGATTTCTCTCATTTACCCTTCTGCGTGTCTTGAGAAGGCAGCATGTGGCTGCATGGTTGCGTACGGTAGTGAATTGTGCTGCGTGCAGCCACGAACTGTGCCGCGTGCAGCCGCCAACTGTGCTGCGTGCAGCCGCCAACTGTGCCGCGTGCAGCCGCCAACTGTACCGCGTATAGCCGCCAACTGTGCCGCGTGCAGCCGCCAACTGTGCTGCGTGCAGCCGCCAACTGTGCCGCGGCAGCCGCCAACTGTGCCACGTACAGCCGCCAACTGTACCGCGTGCAGCCGCCAACTGTGCCACGTACAGCCGCCAACTGTACCGCGTGCAGCCGCCAACTGTGCCACGTACAGTCGCCAACTGTGCCGCGTACAGCCGCCAACTGTACCACGTGCAGCCGCCAACTGTGCCACGTACAGCCGCCAACTGTGTCGCGTACAGCCGCCAACTGCGCCGCGTACAGCCGCCAACTGTACTGCGTGCAACCGCCAACTGTGCCACGTACAGCCGCCAACTGTGCCGCGTACAGCCGCCAACTGCGCCGCGTACAGCCGCCAACTGTACCGCGTGCAGCCGCCAACTGTACCGCGTACAGCCGCCAACTGTGCCACGTACAGCCGCCAACTGTACCGCGTGCAGCCGTCAATTGTACCGCGTGCAGCCGCCAACTGTACCGCGTACAGCCGCCAACTGTGCCACGTACAGCCGCCAACTGTACCGCGTGCAGCCGCTAACTGTACCGCGTGCAGCCGCCAACTGTACCACGTACAGCCGCCAACTGTACCGCGTACAGCCGCCAACTGTACCGCGTACAGCCGCCAACTGTACTGCGTACAACCGCCAACTGTGCCACGTACAGCCGCCAACTGTACCGCGTGCAGCCGCCAACTGTACCGCGTACAGCCGCCAACTGTACTGCGTGCAACCGCCAACTGTGCCACGTACAGCCGCCAACTGTACCGCGTGCAGCCGCCAACTGTGCCACGTACAGCCGCCAACTGTGCCACGTACAGCCGCCAACTGTACCGCGTGCAGCAGCCAACTGTACCGCGTGCAGCCGCCAACTGTGCCGCGTGCAGCCGCCAACTGTGCCACGTACAGCCGCCAACTGTGCCACGTACAGCCGCCAACTGTACTGCGTGCAGCCGCCAACTGTGCCACGGGCCGCCGGGTGGAAGCACGCCCATCGGTCACCATTTGCTCCACGTTCGCCGGTCTCGTGGACCACACGGCCTGTGACCCGGTGTCCTGTGACCCGGTGTCCTGTGACCGGCTCTTTTTCGCTGCCGGCCGCTCACCTGCCGCTGATGCGGGAGTCCCGCGCTGGAGATTTATTCAACGCTTCGGCCGCTCGCATCCCCTCGAGACGCCGGCGAGCGCTGGCTGCGCCGTGCCACACAGAACAGGATTTATCGACTGGTCGGCTGGATCAAGCAGTCAAGTTAATCGCGAAAAATCGCCTGGCCGTGTCTGTGAAAATGATCACATCGTGCAAGGGACTAGTGTACTTCAGGTCCGCTGAAATGGCTCCGTCGATGCCTTGTCTCCGCACTCTGGTGCTTCATCTGCAATCTGTAGTCGCAGGCGGGTCGAGTAGAGGTGGCAAATGGAAACATTTGGGGACCGAAGACCGGACCCGGCCGGTCCGCTGTTACCAGGTCCGGCTGAGGTCGGGTCAAAATACACTGATACCAGGTCAAACGACTGGCTTTGTAATGCATGCTTTTTGCATCTAAGATAGCACCATAATGTTTTTTCCGTTCAATTAAAACCGCGCATGCAATTCACATCAGCTTTAAAGATCACGTCCACTTTCGACGCATGCATTGAATATAAACCTCTCATCAATACTATTTTGCATTAGCTTGCATTCACAGCCAACAACATCATGGATACCAATAGAGGTGGCAAATAATGTAAATTTTGTAACCGAAGCTCAAGACCGGCCAGTCGGACTTGACCCAGTCCGATTGGAGTCCGGCCAAAATGAACTGAAGCCTTGTCAAATTACCAGCTTTTTCAATTCATTTTTTTTCGCAAAAAGGAAGCACCATTTGTTGATTTATGTTTTAGCAATATGAAAAGCGCTGTCCACATCATCTTGGTGAGCCTCGTTCAATCCCAGCACATGACGGAAGCGTAATTATGTTATCAAGACTGTCTCTTTGTATCGGTTGGTTTGTATTGCAGCAACAGGATGGATCCTTGGATCATGTAGGCATTTCCTACTCTTCTCAATCTAGTTTCTAAACAAAGAACAGAATTAACACTACTAATCTTTGACTTCCCCAGTATTCAACAGTTAGTGAAATGCTGCATCATGTATTTAAGGATCACAACGTACAACTAACAAATTCAGATATCCAAATTGTATTATTCTTCAGCCTTCAAAAGTAATGGTAGCCTACTATCAGATCAGTAAGTAATGGTAGCCTACTATCAGATCAGTAAGTAATGGTAGCCTACTATAAAAGCATTATGCCTAAATGGTCTGCCTCATCATAGCTTGCTGCGTCGCTTTCGTCTTCAAAATGCGTCTGTATCCTTCCTCTTTAATTCTAATATTTGGGTCTTAGACTGATCACATCTAAGACTGTGATTGTGAGCTGCCTTGCTGAACCAGTGCACCAGGTAACCATTAATGATCACCATGTACAGCAAAAAAAACTCGAAAGTACCAAGTGTTGACATTAATGTTAAGTCACTGCATATCGCAACAACAAGGCATAACCATCACTAAGCAAGGATTGCTGAAAAGTAGGTAGCATAGCAACAGTCACGATAATCAACAATCAGATGGTGATGTGCTGCAATGATGCATTGTGAGTCATAAATACAGTCATTCAGTGTCAAGGCTAAACAAGAGCCACAGGGTCCATCTGGGTTAAGCCTGCAAGGGGAAAGTACTAAAAGTCGAGAACAAAGATCCCGAAACAACATAATGAATACTATATCCTGAGTTCTAAAGAAACCATGTGCCCCATTAGTTCCGTTCACTCGATCACGATTAACACACGCGCATCTCATCTGTCCCAGCTCAGACAATATTTGAACGCCATAAAGTCATAAGTCGTGAAGTGCTAAGGCTCAACAAGAGTCACAGGAGCCATCCGGGCTTAGCGCACAAAGGGAAGACATTTTAAGATGATGAGCTACTGAAACCGTCCAATAATTACCATATCTCAAATTCCAAAGAAGCCATCCACCCCACTGCGCTACCACGGTGAGTATCATCTGCATCACACACCCGGAGGAAGGTACCGAATCCACCTTTTCATCCACCTTTCACGGTCGACCACCTTTTGACGGAAAACGTGTTGGCGTTTAATTTTCCTAGGCCTTGATTTTTATAACCTGAAGTGATGACCCCTAAGTAGAAGAGCATCATTCAGATTGGCATTATCTACCACTTTTACTATTCTAAACATCTTAATCATATCACTCCGTAATCTCCTAAACTTGAGTGAGTAGATGTCTAATGTCATTAGCCTCACTCAATATTTTATAATTCATAGTTCACTGATAAGCCTAGTAGCTTTGCACTGTACTCCTTCTAGCATACCCATACTCCTATGAACAGTTTAGCTATTGGATACGGCTGTTTGGGTAGGAATTGAAATTATTTAGGCATGATTTGAGTTCATCTATCTTTTTAAGGCACAACTCTGGCAGCCAACGTTCAACTTTGTGAAATTACCTTCATAGTGGTTGATGACTGTGATATAGTTGAATCCCTAAACAAGCAATGCTCATCAGTCTTTACTAAGGAGAACTCAAATATATGTGAAACCAATGAAGGTTATGATCCACTTTACTATCGATTGCTGCGTCGCATTCGTTTCACTCGGTGATTCGCCGCCACTCGCGAGTGGATGTGGTGATCCACCGCCGCTCGCGAATGGATCTGGTGATCCGCCGCCCCCTGTATGCTACCCGGAACAGGGAGAAGCGGTGGAGCAGGTGGGGCGGCCATTTGTATGTTACACGCAACAAGGAGAGGCGGGAGAGCGGGTGAGGGTGACCAGGCGCCAGCAGACTCGACGAGGACGCCGGGTGTCTTAACCACGTCGGCTCCACGTGAACTGTTGTGTATCGCAGAGGGTCGAAGGCGGAGCTGCCCGCTGACAGGGAGGGCCGAAGGCGGAGCTGCCCGCTGACAGGGAGGGCCGATGGCGGAGCTGGCCGCTGACAGGGAGGGCCGAAGGCGGAGCTGCCCGCTGACAGGGAGGGTCGAAGGCGCAGCTGTCCGCTGACAGGGAGGGCCGAAGGCGGAGCTGGCCGCTGACAGGGAGGGCCGAAGGCGGAGCTGCCCGCTGACAGGGAGGGCCGAAGGCGGAGCTGTCTGCTGACAAGAAAGGTCGAAGGCGTAGCTTCCCGCTGACAGGGAGGGCCGAAGGCGGAGCTGTCCGCTGACAGGAGGGTCGAAGGCGGAGCTGCCCGCTGATAGGGAGGGCCGAAGGCGGAGCTGCCTGCTGACAGGGAGGGTCGAAGGCGGAGCTGGCCGCTGACAGGGAGGGCCGAAGGCGGAGCTGCCCGCTGACAGGGAGGGTCGAAGGCGCAGCTGTCCGCTGACAGGGAGGGCCGAAGGCGGAGCTGGCCGCTGACAGGGAGGGCCGAAGGCGGAGCTGCCCGCTGACAGGGAGGGTCGAAGGCGCAGCTGCCCGCTGACAGGGAGGGCCGAAGGCGGAGCTGCCCGCTGACAGGGAGGGCCGAAGGCGGAGCTGCCCGCTGACAGGGACGTCGGCCGGGGTTACACCGGAGTTAGACGGTTTACGACGCGGACGGATCCGTTTCGGACGCCCGACTCCGGGTCGTCGGGACTCCGGGTCTCCGGGTCGTCCGGAACGCCCGACTCCGGGTCGCGTCGCGTAACTCGACCCCAGTGGCGCCAGCTGCACTGTCCACGTGTTCAAATGGCGCGAGTTCGCCTGGGGCGTGGCCACGCTCGAAACTTGCCTGCATGGGTCGCGCTTCACCACACGCCGCCGGCCACAGCAGGCTCCGGCTCTGGGCGCAGCGGGCAGACGGATCTTCGACTGTATACATAGGCATTGTCGTATGATTTTTAGGTATGATTTTAGTTCATCTATCTTCTTAAAGCACAACTCTGGCATCCAACGTTCAACTTTGTGAAAATACCTTTACAGTGGTTGATGATTGTGATATTGTTGAGTCCCTAAACAAGCAATGCTCATTAAAAAAAAATAATCCCAGTTATTGCTAGGGTGGCTTTATGAACCAGGGTTCTACGCTAAGCATAGCTTGTTGCTTGAACCCTGGCCCCACCACCCGATCCATAAATTCCAGTTCAACGGTATAATTTTGACCGAAAGTGTAACGTGCTGTCAATGCACCGACACAGCTGCCCGGTAGCTCGTCCCCGGCCTTATCGGGCCAGCTGCCAACTGACCCTTCCAGCCGGGGGCTAAATGCGAGCGCGTGAAGCGACTCGAACCCTGTGTTGCCAGGACAGGGGAGACTGGTGCAGGCCAGCGCTCTAACCAACTGAGCTACCGGGCGACTCGTCAGTCTTTACTAAAGATAACTCAAACACATCTGGACTTCGTCGTGTGTTTCAGGTGCCACGCATGTGCACATGTGGACTGGACTTGGTCGTGAGTGGTGCTAGATAGGCTGGGATACATAGTTCCCTTGGAACTTGAGATAATGGATTTATTTGGGTGTGAGCATGTACTTTTCTAGTATCTTTTCTAGACATGCTTAACTCAGATGGACCCCTGTGGCTCTTATTAAGCCTATAACTTTATGAACTTTATGAACAGGGGGGGGTAATCTGAAGAAGACCCACTCCCTACCGAGGCCTTCCCTTTCCGAAACTCGTCGGATTTCGGTCACTTTATTTTCGAAGGGCTCGCATATTTATAACATGCATGTGCAAAGACGGTCAAATACGTGAAAAAAATAAGGCACTCCGCGCTGGCGTGGCTAATGAGACACTTGCAATCAGGGTCCAACAGTCTGATAAATGGCAAACAAAAACATTTAGCTCACAATAAACAAGAAAAGAAAGCACATATGGAAAGAAAAGGGAAATTCATACATCTCTAATGAAGGCATGAATATAAATAGGTCGAGTAGAAATACGAGTACTCATCTCTGTGGGCACAATTACTTCTTTCTGTTATCCGCTACGTTCAGACATAGTTAAATAGGGAGGATGTTCATGATAAGAGTGGGGCCCACGTTGTTGCGCCTTTTCAACACCGCCATACTTTCTCAAAATGGGGGTGAATACTATGGGGGAAAATAAGTGCATGATTTGGAGACATGGGAAGCACCAACAACATGCCTGACGAGCTATGCCCAACGCGAAGCATCCTGCAAACTATTTTCTTTCTTTCTTCGTTTCCTTTTCCGGTGTCACCCCGGTCCAATGCGAGGCATCTCTCATCGCTGGAGCGACAATAATCACAGCTATAGCAGGACTGTTTGTTTCGCGATGGCTGGAGTGGCCATAGCTGCTGGAGCAGCTGTGGTCAGACCACTGAGACAGCTATGGCCGCTTTAGCGGTCGTCACCACTAGGACGGCTGTGGCCGTTGGGGCGACCGTATCCGCAGAGGCGGCCGGCGCCACTGAGGTGGCAGCGCTAATCTTCCCAATCCCCGGCAGCATTTATGGCTCTCAATGATATCTTAAACCTGAGGCTGGCCCTCATTATTCCTCGCACCTGTTGCCGGGTCTCAAGGACTCTCTGGATCTCAAGGGACCTATTAATCCGCCAAGAGCCCTCTCCGAGTCGCATGGAACATTCTCAGTCCTCGACAAACCTGTCTAGTGTTCAGGGGAATTCTGCAGTTCCGAGCAGGCCTCACAATTTCTAACAAACATCGCTAGCTCTCGAAATTCTTCGTAGCTCTTAGGTGCTCCTCCTCCGTCAGTGTTCATGCCAAGCCTCAGGGGAATCACAGTCCAGTCCGCTCTAGCTCTCAGGAGCCCTCCCCAGTCCTCGACTGCATTTCGGGCTAGCAAGGACATTACAGCTCTGAAACTGGCTCTCGGTGTTCCTCACAACCATCGATAGCCCTTAAAGATTCCCTTTGGATCTCACGGGATATGTTCTTCTCATAGAGACCCCTCCCAAGCCTCTTAGCCATCCCGGTCCAGTCCTCCCTCTAGCGCTCAGTGACCGTTTTCAATCGTCAGGGGTTCTCTCCAGCAGTTTGGGACCTGTCCCAGTCCTTGACAGTTTTTTTTAGCATCAAGGGCTTTCTCTGCATCCCTCAAGGCCCTTTTCTACTTTGATGGGCCCATCATAGTCCTCAATGGTTCTGTCTAGCTCTCATCTCGGTGGCATTTCAGATCTGAGATGAGCCCTCACTAGTCCTCTTCAGCTCTTTGGGTCCTGTTCATCCCTCAGGGGTCCTTTCAAACCCAAATAGCACACCAGTCCTCTCTGGCCCTCAGGCGCCCTGTTTTTCCTCACCTGTGAGGGATCCATTATAGCTGAGACTGCTCTTTCTCGCTGGCATGGGCATTTCAGCTCTCGGGCATGCCCTCTCTTGTCTCCACGGCCATTGCCAGTCCCCAGGGTGAACGTCTTCAGGTTTAAAGGGCCTCTTCCACAACCTGTTAGATGCGTTAACAATTTTTCATCAGTTATATCTCTGCTCCCCAGGGCGGTCAGTTATATCAGTTCAGTATCAGTATCAGTTATATCTCTGCCTGGAGGGCCCTATCAGACTCCCCAGGGGGCTTCTGGCTGCCTTTGGAAACGCCTTTCACCCCTTGGAAATGCCACCGCTTTTTACAGCCGGGCCCCTCCGTGGGCTCAAAGGCCATCTATGTAGCACCGGAAACCCTTCGCTTCGGCCCGGATCGCCTCCGTAGCTCGGGGGCCTCTTTATCGGCCTGAAGCCCGCTGTCAGCTCTGAGCACTTCCGTCAGCGTGAGCCAAAGCTAACCCAATGGTTCTGCACGTCCGGCCCTGGCTCCCTTCTGTTGGCTCAGCGACTTTCACGGCTCAGGACACCCTCCGCCCGGCCGGAGTCCTCAGTTCAGAAGCTTGGACCTCCTCTATCACGCAAGGGGCCCCCTGTGCGGTTTCGGCCCCATCGGCTCGGGAGCCATTCATACCGACTCTGAGACCTCTCCGATGGCCCGGGGTTCTTCTACGGCTAGGGTTCCTCTCCGTCGGCACAGTGGCCCTCCTTAGCGATCCAGGGCCTCCTCTGTCAGGCCAGAGACCCTCTTTCAGGTCAGAGACCTTCTTTCAGGCCAGTTACCCTCTTTCAACAGCTTGAGCCCCTCCATCAGATAAGGGGTCCTTGTACAGCTTGGGTCAATCCGTCGGCCATAGGACCCTTTCGGACGGCCCGAGATCCTCCTCGGCAACTATGGTCGCCCTCCTTCATCTCAATGGTCGTCTTTGACGACCCAGGACCTTTTCCAGCAAATGGACGCCAAACGACCTTGCAGTCGGCGCGCCATTGAGTCCAAATATTCGATCATTCAATTTTCCGGCACGTTGGAGGCCCATTTTCATACGCTTGGGCCATGTCCATCAGGTCAGGGGCCTTTTGTTTCGGCTTTGGCTCCGCCGTCAGCCCAGGGGCCTTTGATATTGACTCGGGCCTTCTCCGTCAGTTCGGTAGCCTTCCAATTATCCGGAGCCAGCTCCGTGGAACTCTGGAAGGGTACTCTCCGTTGACTCGGGCCCTCTTCATCGGCCTGGGACCCTTTCCACCCACCCGAGGCCCCTTTCGTCGGTCCAGGTGCCCTTTACGGCAGCCCAGGAGGTCCCTACGGGCTCCCTACACCGGCGCCTTGAGGGCCCCTGGCGTGCCCATAAAGGCGGCCGCCTGGAGGACCCCCTCCGACCCACCAGGGAGGAGGGGGTCATATAAAATGTACATTACCTGCATAATGCGCTTACACGGACACTGAACGAGCGAAGGCAAATGTTAAAAGCGATGGTGAAGTCGGATCTAGGTGTATATCATTAGTCATCAGTCATTAGTCATCGGCACATTGCCTCTGTGTTTCTGCAGCCAAACACCTGTAAGCATGTATTGCAGAGCTGAAGCAATTTCGCATGCAACACATCCACTTCATTGAATGACTGAAATATCAGAGATAAAAGTGTCATCCTTCCCGAGAACTGAAGACTGCGGAACACAAACCAAAGGCTTGACGTACTCGTCACCAAGGACCAATGGTCAGTGTCGGCTCCAGTGTGACACAAATGGCTGGTATCGGCTACAGTGTTACATCAATGGCCAGTGTCAGCTCCAGTGTGACACCAATGGCTGGTGTCGGCTCCAGTGTGACACCAATGGCTGGTGTCGGCTCCAGTGTGACACCAATTGTTATCCTCATGCTAGTGAATGTGGTCACAAGCATCCTACTTTGACCAACGATTGAGAATATTTCAGGAGAAATATTGTAATAACTTTGGTAAGTCCTAAAATGAAAACAGTGGATCTGGCTTTAAGTGAAGAACATCGAACTTGAAATGATGTGTTTCACCATGAATCATTGCTTAAAACTGTTCGTCAACGGAAATGTCACCGCAAGCCACTTCTTTAAACAAAGCTTGGGAGCACATTGTAAAGAATATTGGTATGCAAATGTGTGAAATGAATGTCAGAAGAGCACGTCTGACTCTGAATGAAGAAATTGGAATGCGAATCGTTGTAACAAAATGTTATTACAATTTTAAAAGCGAAACCAAAAGTCGTATTGCGATTTCATGAGCCAGACTTGGTCGGGCCTGGTTGCTAGGTTGGACCTTTGTACCACGTATACGACATTAGCCTTGCACGATGTTACCACGCATACGACATGCGACATTAGACCTGCTCTGGCTTCAGCATTGCTCGTAATTATTGTAGCCATCACCATCAGCTTTCGATGCGAATTCTGTGTCGGCCACCGGCATGGCAAAAACACCTCTCGCACCTCGATGCTGGAAATGAAGCGTCAATCTGTATCTGAAGACCAACATTTCCGGATGTTACCGAGTGTCTTTAAATTAATTGTGCCATTCCACACACAAATTGCTGCTGTCAAGGACCGAAACACATTTGCTCCACGCTATTCTTCGCCTGCCAGCTTGGCATGCTGTTGGTGGTGTTCGCTGCCGCTGGGTGTACTGTTGGTGGTGTATGCTGCTGCTGGGTGTACTGTTGGTGGTGTATGCTGCTGCTGGGTGTGTTGGTGGTGTACGCTGCCGCTGGGTGTGCTGTTGGTGGTGTACGCTGCTGCTGGGTGTACTGTTGGTGGTGTACGCTGCTGCTGGGTGTACTGTTGGTGGTGTATGCTGCCGCTGGGTGTGCTGTTGGTGGTGTACGCCGCCGCTGGGTGTACTGTTGGTGGTGTATGCTGCCGCTGGGTGTGCTGTTGGTGGTGTACGCTGCTGCTGGGTGTGCTGTTGGTGGTGTACGCTGCCGCTGGGTGTGTTGGTGGTGTACGCCGCCGCTGGGTGTGCTGTTGGTGGTGTACGATGCTGCTGGGTGTACTGTTGGTGGTGTACGCTGCCGCTGGGTGTGCTGTTGGTGGTGTACGCTGCCGCTGGGTGTGTTGGTGGTGTACGCCGCCGCTGGGTGTGCTGTTGGTGGTGTACGATGCCGCTGGGTGTACTGTTGGTGGTGCACGATGCCGCTGGGTGTACTTGGTGGTGTACGCTGCTGCTGGGTGTACTGTTGGTGGTGTATGCTGCCGCTGGGTGTGCTGTTGGTGGTGTATGCTGCCGCTGGGTGTGCTGTTGGTGGTGTATGCTGCCGCTGGGTGTGTTGTTGGTGGTGTACGCTGCCGCTGGGTGTGCTGTTGGTGGTGTACGCTGCCGCTGGGTGTGCTGTTGGTGGTGTACGCTGCCGCTGGGTGTGCTTGTTGGTGGTGTACGCCGCCGCTGGGTGTGCTGTTGGTGGTGTACGCTGCCGCTGGGTGTGCTGTTGGTGGTGTACGCTGCCGCTGGGTGTGCTGTTGGTGGTGTACGCTGCCGCTGGGTGTACTGTTGGTGGTGTACGCTGCCGCTGGGTGTGCTGTTGGTGGTGTACGCTGCCGCTGGGTGTGCTGTTGGTGGTGTACGCTGCCGCTGGGTGTGCTGTTGGTGGTGTACGCTGCCGCTGGGTGTGCTGTTGGTGGTGTACGCTGCCGCTGGGTGTGCTGTTGGTGGTGTACGCTGCCGCTGGGTGTGCTGTTGGGTGGTGTACGCTGCCGCTGGGTGTGCTGTTGGTGGTGTACGCTGCCGCTGGGTGTGCTGTTGGTGGTGTACGCTGCCGCTGGGTGTGCTGTTGGTGGTGTACGCTGCCGCTGGGTGTACTGTTGGTGGTGTACGCTGCCGCTGGGTGTGCTGTTGGTGGTGTACGCTGCCGCGCGGGGTGTTCTGATCATCTCGTGTGGTGTCACCGGACGACAGCTCGGCACACCCGCGAGCTCCGTGTGGCACGCTGATGGTGCCGTACTCCGTGCGGCACGCTGATGGTGCCGTGCTCCGTGCAGCAGGCTGATCGTGCCGTGCTCCGTGCGGCACGCTGATGGTGCCGTGCTCCGTGCAGCAGGCTGATCGTGCCGTGCTCCGTGCGGCAGGCTGATGGTGCCGTGCTCCGTTACAGTTGGCCTCACGTCGGTGGCGGCGCTGGTGGGCACCGACGTCGATATGCCGTGCAACATGAGCCATCCGCTGCACGACCACGTGCTGATCGTGCTCTGGTACATCGACGGCTCCGACGCGCCCGTCTACAGGTGAGCCGCCGACACACGCCGCTCTGGGCAGTACGGACGCCCACCGCACCTGGACAACACGAGCACGCGCCTCACGTGCACTCACCGGGCCTGCACAGCAAAACGCACATCGAAACGGCATGCCACGAGCACGCACGTCATCTGCAGGTGCAGGTGTTGAGTGCAACCACACTCGACACCTGCAGAACACAAACCAGCCCCGCGTCGACACCACTGGCGGTGGAACCTTTGGTGCTCCGGGACGCGGATCCCCACCACTAGCGCGGGCGAGATGGAGCGCAGCCCTCTCAGCGGCAGTCAAGGAGAATAACGCCGGTTCCCGTATGTAAGTACTTCGTGAGGTTTGCCTTTGAATTATAAATGAACTATAGGATTCAGATTGTTGAAGCTTTAGGACTTCAAATTTGCAATCAGTAGTAAAAGATATATTGATGCCTATCACTCCGAAGATACAAAGCTTTCCAGCGTTGCTGGGTGAATTTTTAGATGCAATTTCGCACTATTTCCCTTGCATTACTTTGATGAGATAATGGCAGCCTACAATTTTCCCATCCTCCACCGTGGAGCATCTGTCACTAGATATGATTAGCCCAGATGCATTGTCAGCATTATTGCGTACACAAAGTAAACTCAGAAATATGTATAAGTCATGTTTCATGAAATTTTAATCCACTAAAGTAGAGCTTGTTTTTTATTTTTGCGACATACGAAAATTTCAAGGATTATTAAATACCGTGGGAATAAATAAGTGCTCATAGTTAACTGGTTTTGTTGCTAAATGTCAAACAGTTGAAATGAAATAACCTTCCATACGGGTATTTAAGCATAAACCTTTCATATGCATCTCCAGCTAAACCATGTGTTCAATGGGTACGGAGTGCTATGTGTGTGTGTGGGGGGGGGGGGGGGCGCTATATGACCAACGCAGTCGATGCACCCCTAAACCGAAGTAACCAACCAGAGTGCTATGGTGTTTCCAATTTTTCTAATGGTTCATTTCCAACAAACTTTTAAGCTAAGATAAGTCAGGGCATGCTGTTTTCAGCGTTGTTCCGGTGATTATAATTCGAAGACACTGCATAGGTGGTTTAATTCCATTATTTTTTAACAACCACTTGCAAGTTTTCCCTTATGCAATGATGCAATTCTTCATGCGTGGGTACCTGTGGTGGAGAATACCAACTGTTCCATAGCACAACTAGGGCTCAACTGAGCATAGGTCAACCGGAACACTACAGGTATTGGAAAAGAACAGCTACCATTATTTGTTGTTGACTTGATCAGAAGCGTGGGAGCTTCCCTGTGGGGTACTAGATGTGTATAGCAATAATCTGCATATACAGCATGACTGAATGTGCTCATGGAGTGTGTATGACCGCTCTAACAATTTACAAATATTGACCGGAGGAAGAGGAGGGCATGGTGGGGCATGTGGTAGAATACGAAGCGTACTGCGCCATACGGCGTCATTAGTACCGCCATAGCACTTAACGAAAAAGTTAAGAACATTTCAAGGAAAATATTGCAATGCAAACCGTTAAGGCCATAATTGCGAATAGGTGAAGTATCAGGTGAATAAAGAAGGAATTGAAAATCCATAGCAAAATATATTTAGGTTTCACAAGCGTAATGGTCGGATCAGGTCGGCTCTTGGTCGGATCGTAATGGTCGGATCAGGTCGGCTCTTGGTCGGATCGTAATGGTCGGATCAGGTCGGCTCTTGGTCGGATCGTAATGGTCGGATCAGGTCGGCTCTTGGTCGGATCGTAATGGTCGGATCAGGTCGGCTCTTGGTCGGATCGTAATGGTCGGATCAGGTCGGCTCTTGGTCGGATCGTAATGGTCGGATCAGGTCGGCTCTTGGTCGGATCAGGTCGGCTCTTGGTCGGATCAGGTCGGCTCTTGGTCGGATCAGGTCGGCTCTTGGCCGGATCGGATCGGGTTGGATCGGATCGGGTCGGGTTTGTCGGGCTGGATGGGGTTGATCATGAGAAATTCTTTCGTATATGGATTCTTCAGGAGAGTTGATTCGTTCTGGCTTCGCCCCCATTCAAAGTGAACTTCTGTCACATAGCCACGTGAGCAGTCTCGCGCAGGCTTCGCCACCGCCCGCAACTAAGACGAGCCAAACGTGCGCAGGCGCGATCCGCCAGAATAATTTGGCGGGCCGGAGCGCGACGGACCGACATATAAAGGAGAGAACAGAGTGTTGGGATGGGACACGACAAGGCCGAGATGTCGACGGGTCGGACGGAGAGTAGGCAGGACGTGGGCGGCAGGTGCGATGCGGGAGCGAAATTGGGCGGGACGACAAGTGGGTGGACGCAGTGTCGCGAGTAACGGTGGGGCATGGGAGGGAGCAGTGAGGAGGGAATATGATGCGGTGGCGAAATGGTGGGGCGAGGGCAGACTTTAAGAGAGCAAGATGACGAAGGCACGGAACAATTGAGAGACGAGTCGTGCCGGCGAAGGCTCGGTGGGAGAAAGGAACGGAACAACGAGAAGATTTGGACGAGATGTGTTTGAAAGTCGGATGAATGCAAATGGAAGGGAGCAGTACAACGAGGTAACGAACAGCGCTGGAACAGCTTGACGAAGATACAGCACATGAATCGCCAAGGGACGAGTCAGGAAGGTGAGGCATCAATTGACAGTGAAATCACAGGATAGGATGACGAAGATACAGCACATGGATCGCCAAGGGACGAGTAAGGAAGATGAGGCATCAATCGACAGTGAAATCACAGGATAGCGTGGCGAAGGAACGGAACAATATAATGCTGGAACGGTGAATGGATAAAATGGTGACGGAACAGGATGGCAAATGAACGAGGTGGAACAGCAAAGCGGGACGATGCGAAGAATCACTGCACGAGATGACCAAGGAACAACTTTAATGACGGGACGCTCAAGTGGGATGCTATTAACCCGCGCCGTCTCGGGGGGGGTTGTTATCCAGCCCCCCATAATGTTTTCCGCGGACAGTGAAAGAACAGCGCGGGACAGCGCGCCGAAATTTGGCATACCCTTTCCACATCAATTTGACATGTTGTGTCACAATCTTGAGGTCAGGTCGTCTAAGGTCAACGAGTTAGTGAAGGTCAAGTGAGGTCACCTCCAAAAAAGTTAAACCAGTCGTCACGCTTTAACGGATAAAGATATTTTAATGAAACTTTGAAGGTTTGCTTATCTTTAGGGACACAATAAAACGCACCAGAGGAATTTTTTATTTCTTCCGTTTTTATTACTATTAGTTTTGCATATTTGCCCATTGAGTTAAATCGAAGATTCTGGCTAAAGTAAGCATTTTTTATTAGTGCAAGTTGACTTCGAACACCATTTTCGGTCCGCTCTACCCATTAGAAAAATAAAAATTAAAGAAAACTTTAAAACTCAGAATTTAGAAATTTCCAAAAAATTAAATTTTGATTTTTGGTTGGCCAAAAATTTTATGACCCTGGTCAATTTCGTCTTCATATTCTGATTCCAAATAATTTTGGTTTTTCAAATCTCCCCCAAATGAACTCTCCAGAGCCAAAAACATGATGTAAGTCGTGAAAATCTAGGCCCCCTAGTGACGTCACTTTTTGGGGGACAACATTTGGGGGTGGTGTCTGGCCTTACTCGTCGAGCGCTTTCCGATGAGACCTCTTTCGTTTTCGTGCGACGCTTAGTTTGGAGATTAGAGGGGGGGGGGGTTATCCCCCCCCCGAGACGGGGTGTGAGGATCTGACCGGAGAGACGTGGGACCAGGGTTAAGGCGTGAGTTGGTTTAGTGACGAAGCGAGACAGCTAAGGAACGAACGGAAAGAGCACGGAGCGGCAAAGACACGTGACTGTTAGTAGAAGTGACGACAATAGGGAAGGACTCGCTGGTGACGGTACGACGAATTGACGGTGACGATACGGCGAATTGACGGTGACGAACGAATTGGAAGTGATAACGATATGCAGAGCGCGCCTTTCTCCCCAACGGATGCCTTCCCGAGTAGCATGGGCAGTGGCGGGGAAAGCTCTTCAACACAGTTGTTGGATCGCGATTTCTGCCCGAACGCAACTGGTTTGGCCACGAGGACGGGATGGAAATGCTTCCATATATCGGTAGTTGACGGACTGCAACATATGTTTCATTTCATCATCTCGCGGATCGAGCCACATAGCATGCAGGCGCCCAGCCAATTGGGGAAGGCCAACTTGCTACAGAAGATTAAAAGTGTGGAATCTTGACACGTATTTCGAATAACACAGATAGCTTAAAATGCTTTGAAGCTGAAAAGTTCGAGGAAATCAATTCACCTGCATAAGATATATATATGTTTGTTAGACAACAGAACATTTACACATTTTGCTCAATAAGGTCATCTTAAGAGAAAGGAAGGTAATGGACTGAACGCCCCCTGCCCTTGTGTTGTTACCTGCTGCAATCGTAACAAGTACATAACATTCGATGTGACCAATACAATCTGCATCATCAGCCGCGCCTCGCATAATTTATGAAGTTAAGCTGGGCAGTGGTCATTTGCCATATAGATCACTTCACAATCTACTACCTGACACTAATCACACCAACAATACCTATATTATGCTTGCCAGGCTGCATCATCTTCACCACACTGACTACGTTACTTTCACCACATTGATCACGTTACTTTCACCACATTGATCACGTTACCTTCACCACACTGATCGCGTCATCCAACATTCACAGTACTCTGACCACGGCATTCGCAACCTTCACCAGAATCACCACACTTATCACGTTGCCTTCACCACACTGATCACGTCACCTTCACCACACTGACCACGTCACCTCACCACACTGATCGCGTCACCTTTACCACACTGATCGCGTCATGCAACATCGTCATCACACAGGCCACGTCCCACCTCGAAATCGCACTGGTCACACCATGCATCATCTTCGTCACACTGGTCACCTCACAGATTTGTCACACTGCGGTGGTCACCTCACACATGAGT
This sequence comes from Ashinkailepas kermadecensis, assembly GCA_034440615.1. Classification (NCBI taxonomy): domain Eukaryota; kingdom Metazoa; phylum Arthropoda; class Thecostraca; family Neolepadidae; genus Ashinkailepas; species Ashinkailepas kermadecensis. Next base: position 124,540 of record JAOTOM010003379.1, on the reverse strand, counting down.
TAAAGTTGGCGGGCGACGTTACTTGGCGCAATACCCCACGGCACAACACGCACACGGCGCGCTTCATGCTAGGCATGCATTACGACGGCACAGTGATTCAACGCTTGGAAATGTGAAACAGCGCTGAGCTTCGATTCGAATACCATTGTCGTGATCTGCATGCATGATCATGCTACAGCAGCAGGTGTCCTCGCATTATCCTAGTTTTACGAGACGTTTTCTTTTATCTTCTTTTCTCTCTTCTTTCGTGCATCTTTTCCTATCCTTCGTTGCCAATCGTTGCGATATTAGGCAGCTCACAGATGCTGCTTGGTAGGGCTGTAAGCAGAGTGGGAAACTTACTTTCCGGGTTGGGAGTCGGAGTGCATACCGATTTCTTCCGGAGTACATTTTCATGGACATTATTTTTTTATGCATCGAATCTGTTTACCAGTAACTGACCGGAAAAACCTAAATCAGTACCTACATTATATGCGTAAGTAATATCATTCTCATTTTTTGGTCAAATCAAATGCCAAAACATACGAACAAAGAAGTGAACAATGGATGGCACCGCCCGGCAGTGACCCGTAATAATCAGCACTGCTTCGTTTCTTATAACTCACAGGAGAAATGTGTTTTCCTTTCACTGTTGGTCTCAGTACAAGGCTAGCCATATGAAAAACAAACAAAAATACTTCACACTTCACCCTCAGCTCAGAGCGCATACCTACCTACGCAGCCAATTTCCCACGTAATACGAACGCAACTCCGCTACCGCACACGCCACAGTTGGATGTGATCAAAGCAAAGGATCAGTCAAGGTCTTGTGTTTACTGTTAACTTGTGTGGACACTGTTAACCATGTTTTCAAAGTTGCTAATGGTTATGACGTCATATACAAAATACCTTGCATTGATTGGTTGACAGACAGATTTCAGAACAGAAAATGCTAACGCAGCCAATTCTGATCGGTGGCCTCCGGGACTCCGGAGGACGTCTCTTAAAACTGTCAAAGTTTCCCACTATAGGGTGGCAGGAACACAGGTATTCCGAGACGCGGCTCTAGAGCCGGAGAACAGTGTTCTCAGTGCGCATGCGCATCATCTTGCAAGTTGCTGTTGGCGCGTTGTTGTCGGCAATTCCGGTGGTTGAGATTGATGGAGTGTGTGAAGCTGTGGTCCGGCTGCTGACTGCTACAAAAAGTGATTGGTTTGAGTGGTGACCGTAAGTGGAATAACCAGCGTTTTTTTGTGTGTCGTTCTGTATTTGTTTTGATTGATATCTTTGTTCGCACATTTGTGTCGGAGTACATGTGAAGCCCATCCTATCCAGTATGAACCCGGAGTGCAAAAATGTTTTCAGAGATAAAATATCTTAAGAAGTGCCTTAATTCCCACCCTGGCTGTAAGGTCTCCTGATTGAGCACATAGTTATATATATTCATGTCCATAAGTGACACGGCATGGTAAAAACAATTGCCCGTGCAGCTGGTGTTGGGAAGGTTCGTGAACGGGAACCACCTCCTACATCACTCTTTTTCAAACTTTAGACCAATATCATGTTGTTGCTTCACCTTCCACGTTTGCGGAGGTTTTGCTGTCATGCTTTCATGAACCCAGTCTCAGTGTACGCTAATACTTTCCTCCAACATAGTGAAACGGTAATTAGATAGACCGGACCACTAATTGCAAAATAGTTCGCTCGCGTGGCACTAAGGGTTCATTGACGGCGGTACCAGCGTTCCCCTCCTCTCTGAAAGGACAATGTTACGCTAACCCTTCGGTGGTGAATGTAGATAAATTACTTTTAATGCCACCTGCGTCGCCCTCCACTTCGAATCCCCTGCCTCCAGTGCTATGATTCATATTTATTGATTTAATTTTGCTTCCGCTAATTATGCAATCATCGAGACCATTCCCGTTAATCGACGACGCTACGCTACGATTATACTTAGCTATGTACATTATTATATTATACAATGCTAATAGTCATATACTCAGAATCCTAATATCCAATCCCAATAATCCTCATGACGCAAATAATTTGCATGCATATCTAGATCTGCAACCGTACTGGACGACCGTAGTCCGGGCACCTACTCCGATACAGACGACGGGGACATACCGAACGTGACCTGGTAGACACCAGCAGTTCCACACAGTCTGATATACAGCCACTGGCTGCACGGGGTGCCCTGGTGAGCGTGCCATCCCTGGCGACGCTTCCACGTGCGTGTGGCTCTGGGAACAGGAGCACCTGTGTTGCTGCCTGTGTGAGCAGCGGACCAGCAGCCGCCAACAGCTGGGACTCGATCGTAGCGCTACGCACATTCGGCATGTGCGACACCATGTCTGGCAGCAATCGGCGTACCGTTTGCGCGGCTCTTTGGAAGCGCTGCAGCAAGGCTGTGCATTGTTGCGGGCTAGAAACAGCTCGTGGGAGAGAATGTGAATTCATCCACTTATAAAACTTGGGCTGCACGCTCGACGCTGGCCTTGCAGATCACGGTTTCCAATGCCCAAACTGTGCGCCAGTACTCGGCACTAACCAGACGAGCGTGCATTGCGATACGATGTGTGCATTGAGATGCGCGTAGATGTGGCGAATTGAAATATCGTATGGCCTCAGCTTTTTGAACATACCGCCTGAAATGTTCAAACGCTTTTTTCGGCCATTTTCGTGTTAGTGTCGGTGTGTGTTCTGAAGTTCATTTTCGCTCTAAAGTGACATTCATCTCTCCACATTATGTCCACGTGCTCCAGGGACGTGTTTTCCAACAGCAGGTGGCTCATTTTGGTCTTTTTTGTCATCCGAGACCACCTACTTTTCGAAGGGCTTCGATGTTCTGCGGTAGATTTTTGATATCGTGAGCGAACACAAAGGAGCTGACTCGAGCTGACTCGTATATATATATATATATATATATATATATATATATATATATATATATATATATATATATATATATATGGTAAATAGCAGAAGAGATGGAAGACCACCCCGCGGCGTGCCATACGACGCTTGGATTCTCACCAAGCTCCTGTCATGCACTACTGCACGCTATTATCTTGTTAATCTATGCACAATGCGAGCCAATCAAGGATGACTCCTATATGTGAAATTAACGTTAAAGCTTGAGAATTTGCCAGGTGCGGTTTATGCTTTCAAAAGCAGGGGTGTAATCACTGTAAAAGGGTGTACACATGCACAGTAGATGGTACAATTCAAGGCCGGGAATTACTGCGTTCACGGCCAAAACTGGCGGCACAGTGTCACCATACCGTTGAGCTGTGTTACGCTGTAACTGCATCAAGATCAAGTTGTCCTACAGCCGTTGGTGGGTCGGCTCTGTCTTCAAGCTTAATAATTGTTGAATTCGGAATACTTCGCGTTGGCTGTAGGCTACCAAGACCACAAACTAAAGTAGCGAATCATCAGTGACCAAATTTCCTGCAAAAACGAACTTGGAACATTGCCATACATTAGCGGTTATACGTAAATGTCAGGAAAACCTCGCGTGTTTCAGCAGCGTGGCTCTGCTTGCGAACAGTCCCGGGCCTTCAAATCCGACTCGTCCATACCATGACTGTGTACGTCGTTTACCCGCTATGCCGCGGCTATTTGTCAATGACGTCATGGACAGGGCACCGAAACTGAAAAGCTTCTTTTTTGTTCGTCCCATTCAAAACGTATCACACTGATTATTTCCTTTTAAATCGTCACTGCACCCACAAATACCCCGCCAGCCGGCGCGGTGAGCGGAGACAATTTGAATTCAATTTGACCTTACCGATCAGAAACACGAAACCAAGGTTAAGTTAACATTTATTACATGTAGTAATATTTTCTCAGACTTCAGAAAAATGGATGGTCTTTACTCTCCCTCTCTCTCTCTCTAAACTAGGAAACGAACCCCTCATTATGCTGGCTCTAATTACAGAAAGCGAAGTTGCAGGGGAAAAGCTGTAGTTAAAAAAATAACAACGAAAATATAGTTTCAAAATAAACTTGACCCATTCGAAGCAGGTTATATCGTAGAAGGCAAACATGATATTATATAACAGCCGGCCGCTGTTCACAGAGCACATAGAAATCCTTCCGCCATTTGTCGCTAGTGCACCACCAATGGCCCAAATAACCGTGACCGCATTACAAGCTTCCATCTCTGCCTCCAGCTTCGTGTGCGATATCAATCGGTATGTGACGTTACGAAATGTAGGGACAGGATATATAATTTCACAACTTTCAAGGTTTCTTTCCCACCTTTGTCCGGATTGCACCGGCACTTTATTGCCGCATATCGTCACACAGTAACCTTACCCACCCACACCCACACACCCACACACCTACACACCCACACACTCACACACCCACACACCCACACACCCACACACACACACACACACACACACACACACACACACACACACACACACACACACACACACACACACACACACACACAGGTGAGTACACTTATATATCGAAATATACATTTTTCACAAGCGGTTGCCACCTATCCGTAAGCTTTTGCATTGCTTCGTTCTTGAATGCAGTACATTTTTCGATTTCACGCATTGTCCTGGTCTTTCCCATAAATTCCGCCAGTGACACTCTTCCATTTCCCCGTATTTTCCTACCTATTATGTACTGCTTCGCGAGCAACAGCACAAAGTTGCCAATGCAATTTGCACCTATAAATCCAAACAGTATGTACTCTATGCATAGATTCGGGCTCGTTCCGTTGTTTAGACCCAGTTTGTGCATCAGTACATTCCAAAACTGCGTCACCGTTCTGTATACCGCTATGAAATGTGTGATCGTGTCGATGTAGGAACGAAATTTTCAGTCTGGTGAATCACTAATTGTTCGGTCGTATAGGAGTTTTTGCGTGCAAACAAAACGATTTATTATCTGAAACTGCATACAACTTTGAAGGTAGCTTACCATGATTATGCAGGTGGAAATATATAGGGATCCAAATTATAGCTAAATAATTTCAATTCATACGTACAGAAAACATCATATAACAAAACAGTACAGAGGACTTATACCTACAGCACAGGCCTTTACTAGCTGGCCATCGCATACCAATAACTGTTGCTATCCTGCCTACCTTTTAGCCATCCTTGCCTGATGATACCATGCAATTCTGGTGATAGGTGCGTGGAGTGTTATTTTACGGTAATTACGATATATGGCTCTTATTGCCAGTTCGTTGTACATTATGATCAATAACGGTTACTTCACTTATTAGTTACACCAGGTAACTCACGGTCATCACCAAAGAGGTTTTAACCCTCGCTGGACCGGCCGGAAAATCCACCCTCGAAAATCCTATGGTCAGATTAGGTCAGGTCACACCGTATGGCCAAGTAAAATACGTTCAACCTTTACCAACTCATGTGCCATGACCGTCCCTACCTGCCTCCACCCCAGTACGGCTTCATTCCGCATAGTTATTGTGCCACCCATCTAGCATCATTGTTATTGCATGAGTGGAGAGCTTCTCCAAGGGTGCTCAGTTGGATGCTGGTTGATTATTGGTTTTACGACACATCGACCGTTGAGTCATGTAGCGTCGCCAATCTCTCACGCCGATTGGCCGCGGGCGAAGAGTAGCGACAGGTGAGACTCGAACCCACAATCTTTCGATTGTGAGACAGGCAACTTACCCCTAGACTACTCTTCCCTCAGTTGGATGCTGTGCACACGGACGTCTCTAGCACATTGCAACGTGTAAACCATCGCCTTCTCCTGTATAAGCTGAAGCGTATGTGCGGTGTTAGTGGGCTGGCACTGGATTGGCTGAAGGACTGGACCTAGGGGGACGGACAGAGAGTGGTATTAAATGGGAAGGTGACTGATTGGGTACCCGCTTTGACTTGCACTCCCGAAGGTGGATTGATCTGCACGCTGTTGTTTTCTCTATTTGTGAGCGACCTGCCATCTGTAGTCAAGACAAATTGTCCAATGTTTGCTGATCACCTGAGCATTTTTCATAACGTAGGAAATCGAAATGATGCTCGCACATTGCGGAGCGACGTTGACGCAGTAACATGCTGGGCGGTCGGCTGGAATTTCGAGCCAACCGATTCCAAATACGAATCCTTTAAACTCACTTTGAAGAGGAATTTCATTGCTTCCTCACATAGCATAAACGGCACAACTCTGCCAAACGTCGGTGCTATGCGGAACTGGAGAGTCGTCGTGGATCAAAAACTAACCTTTTCGGATCAAAGCATTGCCATCATATCAAAAGGTAACATGGCGATTGGCCTACTCATTCGGTCTTTTCAGCCGGTGTGCCACCGGTGCAAGCTGAAGAGGCCGGCAGCTCTTGCTGCTTATAACGCACACGTTCCACCTATCCCAGAGTGCTATTCGGTAAGTTGCGCTGGTCCCGCCAAATGCATTCGCGTTCGCATTGAAAGGGTGCAGCATAAGTTCCTAATGTGATTATTTCACCGCACATAATCAGGCTGCCACTTCCTTTAGTATGAGCGTCGGCTGGGATTTAAGAATCTCCATTCTCTACATGCGGGACACGTGTAGTGCGATGGGTTGTTTGTGTGTAAAGTTTTCAAAGAGTTTATAGAATCATCTCACCTTTTGCAGTTTTTTTCTGTTCATGTGCCGTACAGAACCACCAGGAATGTTCAGGCAATAGCTCCTCTATAAGCTGTTTGGTAGGGTAAACAGAGTTTATCTGGCATCTTTGTGCACGGCTCCCGCACAATAAATAACTTCACGTCCTTCTCACCAACGACCGACCTTTTCTGTGACCAAAAAGGTCAAGTGAAGCGGCAATCCGTCGCTTGTACGGCTTCCGCCGCCAAAAGTTGGCACTTCCATTTCTATTGTATATGCAAATGCACATATTGACGAAGGGTTCCACAAGGAGTTATCGATGGATGATGCCACAGCCAATCTTTGAGATTGCATATGCTTCGCTGACATGCTTCACATTGCCATTTATGCTACTTGTGACACTTATGGGTTAGTATATGCGTATTTTTATATGACCTCACATATAATTGGACATGGCCTGTTGGTGATTAATCCAACCCGTCATTCCGGTCAGATTCTCACCCCCGTCTCGGGTGGGGTGAGAGGGGGCATTACAACTCCCCTTTAATCTCCAGGCTAAGCGTCGCACGAAAACGAAACAGGTGCCATTGGAAGCGCTCGGCGAGTAGGGCCAGAAACCACTCCAAAAATTTTATATCCTCAAAATGTGACGTCACTATGGGGGTTTACATGGTCATGATTGAAGTCATGTTTTTTTTGCTCTGGGGAGTTCATTTTGGAAAAGATTTTAAACTAAACTTCTTTGGAATCTGAAAAGGAAGGCGAAATGGACCATGGTCCCAACACTTTTGCCCACCCAATTTTTGCTTTGAAATGTGCAATATTTTGAGTTTTCAACTTTTGACTTTTTCATTTTCGAATGGGTAAAGCGCACCGAGAAACGTTGCTTTACTTAAGCTTAGCCCCATACGAAGTGCTTACTGTAGTCAGAATCTTCGATTTCAGCCCTAATAGGCACACACACGTACGCAAAACAAATAAGTCATGAAACACGCCATAATTCAAACAATTCTCTGGTGCGTTATGTTGCGTCCCTAATGATAGGTAAAGGCTGAAAGTTTGATTCAAATATCTTCACCCGTTAACCCGTGATTACTGGTTGAACTTCTTAGAAGTAACCTCACATGACCTTGATTAACTCTGTGACCGTGGATGTCCTGACCTAAAAGGTTTCACACGACATGTCAAATTAATGTGGAATATGCTGGCCCAAATTTCGGCGTGCTCCCGCGCGCCGTTTTTTTTGCACGATCGGCGGAAAACCTCAGGGGGAGGGCGTAGAAGGACCCCCCTCGAGACGGCACGGGTTAATAAACGAAGCATAACAGGTATTGGGCAATGAAGCACTGATATGATGGCTTGAACATCTTTGTTGGTTGGTTATTGGTTTTACGACACATCGACCGTTGAGTCATATAGCGTCGCCAATCTCTCACGCCGATTGGTCGCGGGCGAAGAGTATTGAACATCTTTGTAAGCTGCACAGCTTCTGGTCACGTGACTTGAGGGCAGACCGCGCTGGGACAATCCACACGTTGATGAAACGATTGCATCAGCCTTCGCACAGGTGTACACCGCTTGGAAAGTAATTTCAAGAGAAGGCTGAATCCGGTCAAGTAAAGTCAGATCACACGAGGTCAGGTCATCTCATGTCATACGTTGGTCATCCTGTATCATATCGCACGACTTATGCGGTGCTGAAACCGAATTCAGATGTCACTTGACGAGGAACGACAGCATTCTGTGAAAAATGACATTGTGTACAATATACATGATGAGTGACCTGACCTTAGGTCATCGACCTTTGGCACATAATTTAATCCAAAATTCCTATTACATGCTTTTATCATTTTCAACATGGCAAGTTACTCCTGAATTGTATTTTTCCCACACAATACCGAAAATACACGAAAATAGACCTTGCCTCAGGTTATTAACTTTGCTTTTAATTACGATTTCCAGATAGGAGGTCTTCATGAATGGAAGCACGATCTGAGCTTGTGCTTATATATTGCAACTACTCAGAATAGTGACACTTTTAAGACTTTGGAACATAACTTACTTGTTCCGGGCCAAGGACCTTTGATGACCAAGACCTGAATGTTTACAAAATGTGCAGAACAGATGCATGAGAAGCTATCGAGAATTTAGTGACTCTGCGTGCACTCATTCGGCCGTTATCACGGATAACCCGGAGGGGTGGGGTGGAGGGCGGGGGCTCTCAAGAGCCTCCCCCAATCCGGCGAGGGTTAAAATCAAAGAGTCGTAACTGAAAGCGAAAACAACGCGAGCAATGATAGTAAGGAGGGTCATATTGATTTCATGTTTGATTATAATTATGTTTGAAGACTGAAGAATAGCTTCAGGTTTGGTTGGTTATTGGTTTTACGACACGTCGACCGTTGAGTCATATAGCGTCGTCAATCTCTCACGCCGATTGGTCGCGGGCGAAGAGTAGCGACAGGTGAGGTTCGAACTCACAATCTTTCGATTGCGAGACGAGCATCTTACCCGAGACCACTCGTCCCCTAGCTTCAGGTTTGGACTTCTGTCTAAGATAAGATATGATTATCCGATGCATTTTCACTAGCGGATCCAGGAGGGGGAGGGAAATACGGCAATTCTTCCTGACGTGAATAGGACGATGGAACGTCATTTGCTCCTCTTCGTTCGCGGTGGGATAAATATTATCAGTTAATACAGTAAACATGTCTTTTGCTCTCCCAACCGAAAATAATTATGCTCTACTTGTGCGCCCGCAGAGCAACCCACTCCTCTCCATCCCACCACCGCTCAACAACAACGCATTTCCTAGTATCCTAGTATCCGCCAGGAGTTAGCAGTTTGTCGAATTTGTCAAAAACCGACCGGTTGGCCACTCCTGTTTGTTCCTCATCCCCTTAAAAGTCGAGTCGATCCTCCAATGTGCATGGTGCGGAATTTTATAGGTTATTTCACACTGAATGAATGGAAGAATGATGGTCTCAATATTTCCCTTTCTTTAGACTGTGGATGTGCTGGGTAGTAATTGTAGTAGCCCGCACATTGCAAGACGCGCGGGCGACGTGTCGACTCGTTGCTTGCTGGGAATGCATCCTAATACGAACAAAGTTTGAAAAGGAAAAGTTTATTTTCAATTTGTGCTTAGAGAGTGAACACGGCCTTGGAAGATTATATGAACTGACTGTGGCATGAATTGAACAGAAGAAAACACAATGGTGGTGCCAAATATGCGAAAAAGCATGCTTCACAGAACCGGTGTTTTGACCGGGTTTTAATGCACTGTTGACCGACCCGCGACCGAGTTTGGTCACAGCGGAGTTTTGGTCACCGACCGAGTTTGGTCACAGCGGATCAGCTGGGCCCGAGCTTCCGTCGCCAAAAGTTGAGCACTTCCATTTCTATTGTATATGCAAATGCACATATTGACCAAGGGTTCCACAAGGAGTTCTCGATGGATGATGCCACGCCCGGTGGGAGTTTCCATCAGCTCACACAGCTGGGCCATAGGTTCCACAAGGAGTTCTCGATGGATCGATGCCACGCCCGGTGGGAGTGTCTATCAGCTTACGCAGCTGGGCTATTACCAGCGCTAGCAGATTCCATGAAACGTCAAGGCAACGAGCACTGGTATGCGAGTCATGGTTCCTCGCTTTCAATACTTAATCAATCTAGAGAGAGAGAGAGAGAGAGAGAGAGAGAGAGAGCGGGCCGACAGGCACTCCGCTCGTGAAATTCTGAGACTGCTGTAGCGCGGCGGGGGGGGGTTGAACAGGGGCGGCCAATTTTTGCCCGAAATCTTGCATTAATATGGAATATACCCGAAATCTAACAGCATTTTATGACATAAATATTGTCGTGAAGAGATCCGGCGGCTGTTCATATCTGATAATTTTTACATCAAATCGTAGTATTTGCTATGTAATTTTCATAATTTTCCTCCAAGCCAAGCTTTTGGATCGGCCCTAGAGGGTGGCAATGCAAGAACAAATTGCCTGACTTCGAAAAAGAACTATTCGTATTTGAAGAGCTAACAATCGTCGGGTTCATCTAAATCGACGATGTTCATAAAATCGACGATGGTCAATAAAATGTTTTACATTCCGAGAAAATTCCAGTTTAGTGCAAAATGTGGGCAACAATCTGCTCTTGCGTTGAGGGGTAAGGGCACGTCCTTACCCCTTCCCCGTCCCCTCCCCCACCTTAGAATGCAGATGATGCCTGCAGTGGTCTCCTCATGATGCCTGCAGTGGTCTCCTCATAATGCCTGCAGTGGTCTCCTCATAATGCATGCAGTGGTCTCCTCATGATGCCTACAGTGGTCTCCTCATAATGCCGCAGTGGTCTCCTCATAGTGATGCAGTGGTCTCCTCATAATGCTGCAGTGGTCTCCTCATAATGCCTGCAGTGGTCTCCTCATAATGCTCGTGACACGCTGCGTCTCTTGAGGGGCGGGGAACGATATCTAGAGGAGCGGGGGACCTTACCTAGAGGGGCGGGGGACCGTACTTGGAAGTGCGGGGGACCACACCTGAAGGGGCGGGATGACCGTACCTAGCCCTACCGTAATTGGGTTAAAACACCAAATATAATCTAACTCAAATTTATGTTCAAACTGATTGCGAGCGACGCCGACAATCGAGCGACCCTTGTATGCACGACGGAGGCGACATTGGCGACCCGACCCGGCCTGATCCGGCCTGACCCAGCCTGACCCGGCCTGACCAATTTAAAGTCCTATGTTTATCTTTGCTTATAAGTAACCGTGCTACTTTAACATTACCTTTTTAGAGCTTCCGTCAGAATACTCAGTCTGAAGTACTCGTAATGTAGCGTTGGTGGCTGCACTGTTTGCGCCGCACGTGTACAGTCCCCCGGCCGGCGGTGGTCTGGTCACACCAAGGCATGTGTTGAGTGGGTTCCACGGCCAGTTCAATGTCAGCTAGTTGCATGCACTCAGCAGCGCCGAATGGTGACACGTGGCATAGGCTGAGCGAAACAACTATAGAACAAAGACCCGATGCACCGCGATACCTATACTATTGAAAAACAGCCGACATCACCCACACGGTGGCAGACTGGCCAAATTTAACAACAACTATTTAATAATTCGGCATAGCGTAATGTCTCTTTGATATACGTGCAACCAGGGGCGTAGCCAAATGTGTGTGTGTGGGGTGGAGGGGGGGATGCAAGGGCACAGCCACCTGGGAGCCGCGGCTCAGGAGGCCATCTTTAGCAAACAGGACAACTAAAGTCAGATGACTGAGCGACACGGCACGGTGGCAGAAGTCCTGGGCAGGGAGTGGCTTCCCCTTCACTCTGAGACCGGGGTATCGCTTCCACGCTTTATGAAAAGGAGTAAACAACAAGAAGACACTTGACCGACACAGGTGGCATTTAGCTGGCACAGCAGGATGACCCTGTCACTGACACAAAATGACCCCAGATGCCTGTAAGACTACTAGGAACCTTCTGAAAGGTGACTGAGGAACTTGGAAGTAATGTCAATCCTCAAGCGACAAAGGCACCTCCTAAACAACAATGGGGGACACTTCGAGCTCTACAGGAGGCCCCTGAACGACACAGGCCGCCGTTCATCAAAAGACAGCAGGCCCGGCGGCTGAAAGGCGGCTACAGGACGCCGTTTGAGACGCTACTTGAGGGTCATGAATGCCACTGAAAGCCTCAAATGCCACAGAAGCCCCTAGCAAACATAGGAAGCATTCCGATGGCACAGGAAGCCCCTCGATGACACAGGAAGCCCCTCGATGGCACAGGAAGCCTCTCAATGGCACAGGAAGCCCCTCGATGTCACAGGAAGTGTAAGGCGTTTTACATTTTTGTCCAAAAGGTCGGACGCACAGAAACTGCTTTCGCGCCGCCGCATGGCCGGGCGCCCTCCCCCAGCACAGCGTGTCCGGCGTAAACAAAACAGACCCACAGGCAGGCCTGCAGGCGGCTTTGAAGGCCAACGGAGAGGCGGCCGGACAAGTCCCGGATAGCTGCGTGACACATGGGAAGGGTGGAGAGTGGACCGGCCCGCGGCGGAAGCGGGAGCAGCAGCCGAACCTTCTAGAACATTCGCAAAGAAAATGGAAGAGAGACAGAGAAAGTACCCAAAGCCGGAGGCGATGAAGGGAGAGCAAAACTCATGGGCGCGCCACGGTGAAGGGGAGAACAGGACAGAACGGAGAGAGACGCAGGGGAGGCAGACGCGCGGCGGTGGACGCCGGACCGACACGCTCAGGGAAGTCCAGCGGTGGCAAGATGGCTGAGTTTTCGGATGGAGGAGAGGAAGCGCTCAGCCGAGGACACCTGCCACCCACCATCGCCATGTGAGTGCTACTCGGCGTGATGTAGCCTCACCCTTCATCACCACCGTCCCAGCGTAATCAACCCCACCGGCGCTTGCGTCTTCCGCGTGTGGGGGGGGGATGAGTGTGTGCTGGTGGCGATCGTGTGTGTGTGTGTGTAAATAGAAATAGTTGGTGTCCCAGTGTCCCAGGTGTATTTCAATGTCTTTCCTTTCTTTTTCTATTTTAGCGTATGAATAAATTGAAATGTGAATGGTGTTTCATGTGACTAGAGTTGGAGTCCCCTGGACTCCAAATACATACCTTGATGGGAAGGAAATTGATGCAAAATTTCCTGTAAAAATCTGTCATTGATTTCAATCTCAGTCTTTGTCTCTTGATTTCAGTATAAAGATCTGTCTGTTTCTGGCACTTTTCACTCGGGCGAATTTACGGAGATAGGGGATGGACGAGAGAAGAGATTGACGACCCCCGCAGATCGAGCGAGAGAGACAGTCTGCCAGCTGCCCTCCTATGGGCGATATGTCCTCGGGCGTCGACTGTGAGGTGGCCTTTGGCCCTCTCTGCCTCAAGGAGGGGGGGGGGGGGCACGACGAAAGGGCGCAATGACGAAACTCTCCTGATTGTTACTCATGGGCACTATTCAAGTGGTAACTGCTAACTGGGCTCAGGTATCTCTTGACCGCAAAATCCCGCTGGCCTTTGTGACCCAGGGGCGCAGATGATGGGGCGAGCATAGTATGTATGTGGGAGGGCCCGTTAGAGGGGGCCCCACATTGCGTTCGCCGGAAGTTCGGCGCCGGACAATAGGATATATAGGCAAAACACTGCCGGGTAATGAGTCCGCCTCCGTTCGCTGGACGTGGGCACGGAGGGTGCAGAGGATCGGGGGACGCACGGACTGGTTTGGCATGCCGTAAGTCCCGGGGCTGAAAGGGTAGGGCCGGCTAGGGTATAACGACGACCAGGGGACGTACCCAACGTGGTAGGGATCCGTGCCCACCCGTGGGATACGTGACGCCGGTCGCACGTCTTCAACGTGTAAGGCTAGGCATGGCGTCGATTGGGTAAGGTTAGGTAAGTTGGCCATTGATACCTGAGTTCAGTTATAAGACAGCACAGAAGCCTAGGGAAAGTTTCACCGCCCAGTGTTGCAAAGCCTTAAGGCAGTAACGTCAATATATACAAATTATGCAATCAGGAGAGTCGCGTCAGCCGTTTACAAGTAGGCCTCGGAACGGGTAATTAATATGCATTCGGGACTAACCAAGTCCCCAGTGAAAGGGAGTACGACTCGCTAAATGCTTGCGTAACACTGGAGGGTAAAATTGTGGGCGAACTCGTTTTCGTATTATTAGGGACCGAATGATCGTGGGGAATGATAGGAGCGAGTGACTGTTGCATACATGTTTAAATTGGTAGTTTTAAGGACCAGAATTGGTTCGATTTCAACGCAAGTATTCAGCTGTCAGAAACCTCACTGCCAAAATTGTACTGGATGTTACCCGGGCCCTGCTTGCATCTGGCTGCCCCGAGAACATCCATGCTGTGTGTTTGCGGGGGGGGGGGGGGTGAGTGGATGGTGGATGTGTTGTTGTCTGGGGGTACACGGGTGGGTCCTGTAAATGGACGAGTGCCGGCGGCGGTGGCAGTACCCAGGTCGTGTACCTCTATCATGGCCATCCATCAGTGTCACGTCACACACGAAGCCCACAACCCCTCCTCGCTACATGACCAGCCGGGCGCACTCACGGGCGTATGCGGTGTGGATAGGAGCCTGGCCTCGCTATATAAATTCGTGTAGTGGTGGCGACGGGTCGCAGCAAGGTTGGAAGGATGTCGGAGCGGTTGCAGAAGCGGTGGGCGAGGGGACACACGGCACCAACCATCCAGCCGGCCCGCCGGCGGCGGCCGGCCGCAGTCGCCCGCACAGCGACCCACCCACCCGGCAGTGCCGCCAATGCCCCCAGAGCCCGCTCCGACACCGCCCAGCCCGACGTGGCCCGGACCCCCCTACAGAAGCTCTCGATGGCACAGGAAGCCCCTCGATGGCACAGGAAGCCCCTCGATATCACAGAAAGCTCTCGACGGCACAGGAAGCCTCTCGATGGCACAGGAAGCCCCTCGATGTCACAGGAAGCTCTCGATGGCACAGGAAGCCCCTCGATGGCACAGGAAGCCCCTTGACGGCACAGGAAGCTCCTCGATGGCACAGGAAGTCCCTCGATGGCACAGGAAGCCCCTGGACGGCACAGGGAGCCCCTCGATGGCGCAGGAAGCCCCTCGATGGCACAGGAGGCCTCTCGATGACACAGGAAGCCCCTCGATGGCACAGGAAGCCCCTCGGTGGCACAGGAAGCCCCTCGGTGGCACAGGAAGCCTCTCGGTGGCACAGGAAGCCCCTCAGTGGCACAGGAAGCTCCTCGGTGGCTGGCGGAGGTCGTGACAACTGTCGCTTACCTAAATGTAAAATGAGGTGTTTTTAACTATTGGAATTGTTTTCAGCAAAACCCAACGAAGCCGAAATGGTTGATTACATAACGAACATTTTCCGTGAACCTGTAATAATTGAAACGCAATGAATTCCTCAGCAATCTGTACAATCAATCTGTGCAATCTGTACAATCTGTACGTCATATTCTGAACCGTATCATGTCTAAATGTTTTCAATTTACATCGGACGGTTTGTATATGGCTACATACGTCAATATAGTAACACAGACACCGCGCCAGGTAATTACCCAGGTTACATGGGCCTCGGTATTTCGAATTTCCACTTTAAGCAGCGCGGAGCCGCATTTGCCGTCCCATGAAAACGCTTGTCAGACGATAAGGAAATCCGAATGCAGCGCCGGCTGAAATCCTTTTCTGAAGAAGGATTTAGGTAACGGAAACGTATTTCGTTTGGATTTACGCTTCAAACAAAAACGCAACTCATCTCCGTGTCGGGTTTTTGTATTCATTCTGTTATTACCTACTTCCTTACGAACATAATGTCCCACCCAGGGCTCAAAAATAGCACCGTCCTGGCGATAGCGTCGGCGACCAGGTGCAGACTCACCAGGCCGCAGTGGCGACCAAAGCCAAAATTTTGCTTTGATATGTCCGTCAACATTTGAACCATAAATGATATAATTACTTTCATTTAGCAGCAATGATCTTTTTCCAAATCAAAAGTGTACTATGCGCGTACCGCTAATGCTACCAAATATCCCGTCCCTGTGACATACCATATTTATACTAGAAGCTCCCGTCGGCACAGGACGGCGCTTTTCTGACAACCACAATGCTAAACCAATGGCATACCGTGGTCGCCAAAAGTGCCGACGGAATGCGGACCCGCCGACCAATGTGGTCGTCGCCTAGAAATCTAGTTGTAAATGAGGAATTGGAAATCGGACAACTCTTGGTGGCTTGTTCTGTCGTTCGTTCGAAAATTGGTTGTTTACGGTATTTGTACCTAATCGTGATGGTGAATTAATGTCTTGTTTTCGTGAATTGATTGCTTGACTGCCTTGACTCATATTGACATTGTCGAGGTAGGTACCTAGTTAGATATTCAGACGTAGACTCCATCCAACCATTCAAGATACTTACAGGGAACCAGTTTGCTCCTGGAGGTTAGAGGTCAAATTGGATCAGGATAATACAGAAAGGTATGTTGATGCTCCTACCTACTTAGGTACCCAGGCAGGAACCTACCTAGGTGCCAAGGTACCTTCCTAGGTACAAGGATATGATCTTGGGTAGCGGTGTCCAGAGTGCAAGCATTGGTAAGTTTGTTGTTTTACTTTGGATATGACATGGTAAGACAAAACATATTATAAGAACACATTTAATAATGGGATTAAGATGATGTAGCATGTTGTCTACCTAACCATTTACATATTACCAGCACAAGTGCATACATACTTTCCAGTTGGTAATGATGATAATTTCAACATCTTGATATTTAGTTGGGGCAGTATATAATGAAGAAGAATGCAATATGTCAAATAAATCCTAATCTAACATAACCTCTGCCACTAGGTGATTTTATGCTTTATCCCATGTGTTATGTCAGGCCTTTAATTCTAGCCTAGTCTTTTCTTTTTTTAAAGAAATATATCAGGGTCGAACACTATCTTCAGAAAAAGAAAAAATCAAACATTTTCTATAAAAAAAAAACAAGAAAGCAAAACATAATTTCATTCCATTTTGAGCAGGAATGAATGGTTCCATCGTCTTAATCATGTTCAGAAACATGATCTCACAATATTTGCTATAATTGCACTTTAAGGTATGCATGAGGCAAGTTTTGCACACATTTTATCTTCATGAAGCAAGCAATAGGGTAAGGACTGGTTCGGTTAAGCTTTTCTTTTAAGCTAAAAACACTCATTTTTAAACCTTTTTCAACAAACAAAAAATATTTCTTCAAAAACAGATTGGCTAGGGTAGGCTATGTTAGGTTTTTAAATTTGAAAATGTTTGAGAAAAATTGTGAAATTTTATTTTTGCAAGAAATGCATTTTCTTACATGGAAGGTTAGGCTAGGCTAGGCTAGGTTATGCTAGGTTATGTTATGTTGCACTTTTTCTTTCTTTTGCACGTTATTTTTATGCTATATTACCCAACTCCAAGCCCATTTGTTGATGTTATTTTGCCTACTAACTGAAATTTATGCATATGCACAGGAAATGAGTGGTCACGTCATGTTGACCACATTCACATAGAGATTGCATTGGAAAAAGAAATGCGATGTCCTGAAGTGTCATGTCATTCTGAAAGTTAAAAACAAAAACATCTAGTGTAAATTTTTGGGTATTGTGCTTTTAGGAATTCACAGGACAAGTTTTACACACATTTTACTGCCATGAAGCAAAGAGTGTTGTTAGGTTTGGTTACATGAGGTTAGTTTAGGTGTTTTTATGGAGAACAATTTTCCTTTATTGAACAACAAAAAAATGTTGATTTTTCTTCAAAAGCAGGTTAGGCTAGGTTAGGTTAGGTTTTTCGTTTGATGAATCTTGAGAAATAAATATGAAAGCTTTCTACTTTTTAATATTTCTTTTTTCATGGTAGCTTGGTTAGGTTATGTTATTTCTTTTGCCTTTGAGCATTATTTGTATGCTATATTACCCAATTGAAAGCCACCTTTTTAGTGTTCTTCTACATGCCAACTGAAAAGTAAGCATTTGCAGAGGAAATGAGGAAATGAGGGACAAAATTAACTCGTTCTTTTTGTATTTCATTAAATTAGAAATCCTAACATAAGATATCCTATGATAACACCTTTGCTTTACAGAGGAAAAGCATGTGATTACTGATTAGCATGTCTTGTATACAGTCTAAACTAGAAATTACTGCAGCTCCTAAGATGGCAAGTGGAGAAGGTTTAGATAAAGATACCTATATAGAAGAACATTGGAATGTAGAGCTGGTGCTGATTTGGTCTGCTTACTTTGCTTTTCAGTGCCATCCACCTTGCCATGCCAGAATTTGCTGTGTCAGTTCCAATTATTTTTTAAAGAAAAAAACAGCAACTCTAACATACACAGAGATTACAGCACAATGATGGTACTTTTCTTTGTATAGGTATCATGCAGATACTTTGAATAGGATATATGTAGGATAGATGGCATTTTTCCACTCTAGCCAGGATATGGGTCTTCAGCATCCAAATCCAGTGTGAATAGAATACATGCATATTATGCTGGATTTCAAATAAAGTAATTGTACCAGAATGTTGGTGCACTGTACAATCATTTCAGGACATGCACAGATGTGTAGAGTTTGGCTTGAAAAATATTCTTTGTTCAGGCATATTTTCTGCCCAAGTTACCTATCCAGATATCTTGAATAGTATATATCTAGAATAGATGGTATTTTTCCACTCTGGCCAGGATATGGCTAGGATATGGGACACCAGCATCCCAATCCAGTGTGAAAAGAATACATGCATGTTTTACTGGACTTCAAACTGAAATAATTGCGCCAGAATTCTGGTGCACTGTATAATCATGGCACAAGTACAGATGTATTGAGTTATGCTTGAAAGAAATGCTTGGTTGAAGCATAATTTTTTGCTAAGTATCCCTGGATATGTACCATTATTTCATTTGTCTGGAGCTATGCTAGATATGTCTGAGTAATATGTATTCTCAAGTTGCTTCAACATGGGGAACAACTCAAAACCAGTAAAGCTTGGTTAAATACATTTCCCTTCAATAAAGCTGTCATGAGCTGTAGCATATCTGTACATGTGATGTAAATTTGGTGCGGTGTGTCAAAATTGTCATGGAATTCTTCAGTTTCAAAGCAAGGAGGGTTGGACATGGTTGAATTTGCTCTTTAATGTTGCATTTCGAGAGCAAAATGCTTAACATTCAATTCCAAAATTGTAATTTTGTCTTCCTGAACCATTAACTCCTTTCTGTATTTTCCAGTTAGCTTGGGCATGTCAATCAAACCAGAAGAAGTTTGCAGTCATTTGCAAACATCTTAAATCTTTTGGTGAAAAGGTCTCATATATTATAATCCCATATATTCCAGACAATTCCCCATGGAGGATAATTTTGTAAATGACAAAACATCCAGTGCAGGAACATTCTTTCAACCCTGATTGGACAGAGTACTTGTCAGCAGTCGGCAGGCTGGATTTGTGCTTTGCAATCCTGGATATGGAGAGGAAATGTTTGGGTGTAATTGAATATGGAGAGGTTATTTTTATCCCAGCTTATGGCATCAGAATCTCGGCTTGTACTTTCCAGTAAATCTTGAGCACATCACAGGGCAGTTCATGGTCAAGAACCATTATTGGCCTACAAGTGAGACAAATGAAGACGATTTCTTCAAGAGGATGATGGTCTGGATGCACCAAATCCAGGATTAGGCAATTTTTCCAACCCCGGCAGTCACTGCTCTGGTGTACATGTACCCCACCCTTTCTGATTACTATCTATCGCATATTCTTCTATGCTCAACTGAGTGGGGTGATGCCATGGTGCAATATTTGGCTTGTGGGTGCAGCATGTTGACATATCATGGACAGCCAAATATTTTAATTCAAATTAACATTATTCGCTTTGATCTCAGTTAACCCCACTATTACCTATTATTATATTCCCTGCATGCATTGCGTTTTGTGTGAACCCATTTCTCATCAAGATATGCGGGATAACGGCCTTTTCGTCGGTCTTAGCTCCGCACTGCAAGAGCCGAACTAAGAGCATGGATTCGCGCGGCTGCTTCAAGGATAGAAACAAGAATTTGTCGTACAAGATGGACAACACCCGCATAGTCAGTGACCTGCGCGCCATCCAGGCTTCGCTGACCGAGAGTGTCGTCGGCGCTGTACTGGCGGCTGCGTCTCGCCTGCATATTAGCGGATTGATTTGGGGCTATGAGGCGGCCACTGCTGCGACTGTGAGGTGGCCATGGTTCGGGCTGTGAGGCGGCCGCTGCTGCGACTGTGAGGTGGCCATTGTTCCGGCTGTGAGGCGGCCACTGCTGCGACTGTGAGGTGGCCATGGTTCGGGCTGTGAGGCGGCCGCTGCTGCGACTGTGTGGTGGCCATGGTTCGGGCTGTGAGGCAGCCACTGCTGCGACTGTGAGGTGGCCATGGTTCGGGCTGTGAGGCGGCCGCTGCTGCGACTGTGAGGTGGCCATGGTTCGGGCTGTGAGGCGGCCGCTGCTGCGACTGTGAGGTGGCCATGGTTCGGGCTGTGAGGCGGCCACTGCTGCGACTGTGAGGTGGCCATGGTTCGGGTTGTGAGGCGGCCGCTGCCGCACCCGTGAGGCGGTCACTGTGATGGCTGTGAGGTTGCCGATGCCGCGGCTGTGAGGCCGCCACTGCCGCGGCTAAACTGATCGGCAATGGTGTGAAATGTTATCTTAGTTATACCCAATTTTGCTTTGTCTAGACAATTATTTTTTGATAGGACGCTTTTTGGAAGTGCACCACTGAAATTCATATAGATCAGGATTCCATCCATATCAGCGTATTTTCATGTTTCTTCCACAAAATATATCAAGCTGAAAAATGTGCTGAAGAAAATATTAAAGGAAAAGGGCTTATGCCTACTAGTTCTGTTACTACCGTCCAAATGTAGAAGTACTGTACCTATTAGTAATTAATAATTGTTCGTTGTTTTGTATGTGATGTAAGATGACAGCTAATGGGAATTATAAGTATTCATCTGGAATAGAAATGTAATATATTCTATACACGGTAGAAGATTGCGAGTAATTGATGTTCGATTGCCGAAGATCGCTTGTGATTTTTCACCTTTATGTGCCGAACTCCGGATTGTGTTATTTTTCACTATCTTCGAGGGAATTCTGTTCATCCTCCACTGTCTCCGAACGACTTTGCTCTCCGAGCGACATTCAGGAGTTCCTTTGGGAAGGGCGACACTCATTTTGTTACGCAAAAATTTACCCAGGGCGCCAAGCGACAACTTTTTCTGATGAAACAATCGAGGAAAAGCATGGAAGGCCGTCAGATCTGAAAAAATCATGAAAATCATGTTTCTGAAATTTCATGTTATCCAGTCCCGAAGGACAACCGCCCCTTTCACCACCCAACCCTATCCCCTCTCCATTTTACCCATACCTGATTGGCGACCAATTTCCCAGAATTGTATCTCGTCGGCGACCACCGAAAGGCTTTTTTGAGCCCTGGTCCCACCCATTACGCAGTACCGGAGCGAATGTAATACGCCCACTAACGAGTGTCATAAGCCAGATACGTTACACGACAGAAGCAATGTTAATGTAGACAGTAAATAAACGCAAAATATCGCGCCAAAATGTTCAAAAAGAGTAGCGAAATGCACATCAGCAGACATGAAATAAGCTGCCCTATCGGCCTGTGGCACAGGCCCTTCTAGCCTTGCATGTTCATTGTGGTTACCTGGTCACCGTCATGACCTAGTCGGGTAACCGTCGTGACCTAGTCGGGTCACCGTTGTAACCTAGTCGGGTCACCGTTGTAGCCTAGTCGGGTTACCGTCGTGACCTAGTCGGGTCACCGTTGTAACCTAGTCGGGTCACCGTTGTAACCTAGTCTGGTTACCGTTGTAACCTAGTCGGGTTACCGTTGTGACCTAGCCTGGTCACCTTCGTGATCTAGCTGGGTAAAAATACGTCACATACATTCATTAAATGTCATTGTGGCAAGACTATGACTACAGACCATCAACTGGTTCCTACCCAGGAATTGCTGCTTGCGAAGTAAGCCGATGGAATGAATGAAAGATGATTACCAATTGTTACCAGGAGTGACAATTGACTTGGTTCACCTTCGTAAGGCCCGTGAACGGGCAGATATATTACTCAGTACCATACATATTTCAATTCAATTTCAAATGGTAATGAATAACGCTTTACTGCTGTTCATAACACGCGTAGTTAATGCTACATCCAGCATGTGCAATGCGACATCATCATTCCTGCTTGTAACTCGGCTTGACCCCGACAAGGTCACTTTTTTGCATCAGCTTTGTAGGATGGTTTGTGACGAGCTTTCAAAGTTTTGTTTTGCTCCATCGGTACCATTGTTGATTCTCTCACATGGCAGGAGACCAGTAGCTCCCCCCCCCCCTCCATCGGAGGCGAATGTAGGAGTGGTTTCCGTAGGTAATAGAGCTGAGTTAATGCAGCTCAACTCTTATTTGGCATGCTTCAATTATGTTTCCCATGTTTCTCTTATGCTGCATAGTGAACAACTCCAAATACCAGTTCAGAATATGAACAGTTAGGAATATGTTCCGATGAACAATTTGTCGAAGCTCGCTGGTGGCGCCGTTAAGAACAGCGCTGTTATCAACAAAGCTCTCATCTCACCACCGTCAGCACACCGTCACGCAGCTAGCCTACACGCCAGACCTGTCTGATCAGCAGCACCATGTGATATGGCAGCACCGCCTGATATGGCAGCCGCATCTGGTCGAGCAGGCGGGTATTTATGGCGGTCGTTGGGCGCCGATCCGTCAGCGGCGGCCGAGGCCCGTCCGGCAGATGTCGGCTGGCGCGAATATCTTCTGGGCGCGGTCGTCTGCGACGCCGTAGAGCCTTTCTTGGCGAGACAAATCGCCCGTGCCGTATCGCAGAGTGCCGTTCCGATGAAATGAGCCAGCGGCGGACCCGGTGGCGGCTTGGTGGCAGATGGGCGTAGTGTTCGGCAGGCGAGGCCAGCCCCTGACCGCCACACTGTGGTGGAGTCAGCAGCCAACCCCTGGCCGCCACACTGTGGTGGAGTCAGCAGCAACCACTGGCCGCCACACTGTGGTGGAGTCAGCAGCCAACCCCTGGCCACTGTGATGGAGTCAGCAGCCAGCCCCTGGCCGCCACACTGTGGTGGAGTCAGCAGCCAGCCCCTGGCCGCCACACTGTGGCAGAGTCAGCAGCCAGCCCCTGGCCGCCACACTGTGGTGAAGTCAGCAGCCAGCCCCTGGCCGCCACACTGTGGTGAAGTCAGCAGCCAGCCCCTGGCCGCCACACTGTGGTGAAGTCAGCAGCCAGCCCCTGGCCGCCACACTGTGGTGAAGTCAGCAGCCAACCCCTGGCCGCCACACTGTGGTGGAGTCAGCAGCCAGCCCCTGGCCGCCACACTGTGGTGGAGTCAGCAGCCAGCCCCCTGTGGCCACCACACTGTGGTGAAGTCAGCAGCCAGCCCCTGGCCGCCACACTGTGGTGAAGTCAGCAGCCAGCCCCTGGCCGCCACACTGTGGTGGAGTCAGCAGCCAGCCCCTGGCCACCACATTGTGCCAGAGTCAGCAGCCAGCCCCTGGCCGCCACACTGTGGCAGAGTCAGCAGCCAGCCCCTGGCCGCCACACTGTAGTGAAGTCAGCAGCCAGCCCCTGGCCGCCACACTGTGGTGAAGTCAGCAGCCAGCCCCTGGCCGCCACACTGTGGTGGAGTCAGCAGCAACCCCTGGCCGCCACACTGTGGCAGAGTCAGCAGCCAGCCCCTGGCCGCCACACTGTGGTGGAGTCAGCAGCAACCCCTGGCCGCCACACTGTGGCAGAGTCAGCAGCCAGCCCCTGGGCGCCACACTGTGGTGAAGTCAGCAGCCAGCCCCTGGCCACCACACTGTGGCAGAGTCAGCAGCCAGCCCCTGGCCGCCACACTGTAGTGAAGTCAGCAGCCAGCCCCTGGCCGCCACACTGTGGTGAAGTCAGCAGCCAGCCCCTGGCCGCCACACTGTGGTGGAGTCAGCAGCAACCCCTGGCCGCCACACTGTGGTGGAGTCAGCAGCCAACCCCTGGCCACTTTGGTGGAGTCAGCAGCCAACCCCAGGCCGCCACACTGTGGGGGAGTCAGCAGCCAGCCCCTGGCCGCCACACTGTGGTGGAGTCAGCAGCAACCCCTGGCCGCCACACTGTGGTGGAGTCAGCAGCCAACCCCTGGCCGCCACACTGTGGGGGAGTCAGCAGCCAGCCCCTGGCCGCCACACTGTGGTGGAGTCAGCAGCCAACCCCTGGCCGCCACACTGTGGTGGAGTCAGCAGCCAACCCCTGGCCACTGTGATGGAGTCAGCAGCCATCCCCTGGCCGCCACACTGTGGTGGAGTCAGCAGCCAGCCCCTGGCCGCCACACTGTAGTGGAGTCAGCAGCCAGCCCCTGGCCGCCACACTGTGGTGGAGTCAGCAGCCAGCCCCTGGCCGCCACACTGTGGTGGAGTCAGCAGCCAACCCCTGGCCGCCACACTGTGGTGGAGTCAGCAGCCAACCCCTGGCCGCCACACTGTGGTGGAGTCAGCAGCCATCCCCTGGCCGCCACACTGTGGTGGAGTCAGCAGCCATCCCCTGGCCACTGTGATGGAGTCAGCAGCCATCCCCTGGCCGCCACACTGTGGTGGAGTCAGCAGCCAGCCCCTGGCCGCCACACTGTGGTGGAGTCAGCAGCCAACCCCTGGCCACTGTGGTGAAGTCAGCAGCCAGCCCCTGGCCGCCACACTGTGGTGAAGTCAGCAGCCAGCCCCTGGCCGCCACACTGTGGTGGAGTCAGCAGCCAACCCCTGGCCACTTTAGTGGAGTCAGCAGCCAACCCCTGGCCGCCACACTGTGGAGGGAGTCAGCAGCAAACCCCTGGCCACTGTGGTGGAGTCAGCAACCACACTCACCCCTGGCCGCCACACTGTGATGGAGTCAGCAGCCAACCCCTGGCCACTTTGGTGGAGTCAGCAGCCAACCCCTGGCCGCCACACTGCGGTGGAGTCAGCAGCCAACCCCTGGCCGCCACACTGTGGCAGAGTCAGCAGCCATCCCCTGGCCGCCACACTGTGGTGGAGTCAGCAGCCAGCCCCTGGCCGCCACACTGTGGTGAAGTCAGCAGCCAGCCCCTGGCCGCCACACTGTGGTGGAGTCAGCAGCCAGCCCCTGGCCACCACACTGTGGCAGAGTCAGCAGCCAGCCCCTGGCCGCCACACTGTGGCAGAGTCAGCAGCCAGCCCCTGGCCGCCACACTGTAGTGGAGTCAGCAGCCAGCCCCTGGCCGCCACACTGTGGTGGAGTCAGCAGCCATCCCCTGGCCGCCACACTGTAGTGGAGTCAGCAGCCATCCCCTGGCCGCCACACTGTGGAGGAGTCAGCAGCCAACTCCCTGGCCACTGTGGAGGAGTCAGCAGCCAACCCCTGGCCGCCACACTGTGGAGGAGTCAGCAGCCATCCCCTGGCCGCCACACTGTAGTGGAGTCAGCAGCCATCCCCTTGCCGCCACACTGTAGTGGAGTCAGCAGCCATCTCCTGGCCGCCACACTGTAGTGGAGTCAGCAGCCATCTCCTGGCCGCCACACTGTAGTGGAGTCAGCAGCCATCTCCTGGCCGCCACACTGTAGTGGAGTCAGCAGCCATCCCCTGGCCGCCACACTGTAGTGGAGTCAGCAGCCATCTCCTGGCCGCCACACTGTAGTGGAGTCAGCAGCCATCTCCTGGCCGCCACACTGTAGTGGAGTCAACAGCCGACCCTTGGCCACTGTAGTGGAGTCAGCAGCCATCCCCTGGCCGCCACACCGTGGTGGAGTGAGCAGCCAACTCCTGACGTGGGTCACGGTCATAGCACCTTCGAATGCACGGATATTCTTGTTTTCGTTTATTCACACATTTGCACGTTTTCGATGGAATTTCGAAAAGTAAGTGGTCCAGTTGCGTACCCAAATGTACTATTTCGTGTTATATAGAGAGTTGCTATGTTCTGGCATTAATTTGGTTGCATCTACATTTGATAGCAGAGTAAGTAATGCAGCATTGGTGCCAATGGGACAATAGAGAGCACCTTTCATGTCGAGTAATCTTGCAGAATAGCAACAGCTCTAATGATAACCAAGGACGAAGTTGATAATGTTGCGGAGAGCTGTGTTGAGCATAGTCGAATTGAAGATGATTATAAAAAGTAACCAAATGCTCATATTATTAAGTAAAATAGGATACAAAATCGGTCTAATATATTTCGGGCGTGACCCTTCTTCGGAGACAATAAACATACAGAGACATTTTACGCACAGGATTTTACGCACATGCTATATATATTAAGCCGTCTACCAATATTGACGAAATCATCATCTGAGTCCAAGTATTTAAATTCCAACATAACAAAGGGCATTGTAACAATTACATGTGATGCGACACTAACAGAGTCAAAATGTTCGTCGTTTCCCTAGACACCCTCTGTATGCACCTACCCTATGCCTTTCTATGTATACATATCCATGATACGTCAGTGCTCTCGAAGTGTTCGCGTGTGTGGATGAACGAATGTGTAAGTGAGTGAATGAACACGTGGGTGCATACATGGTGAAGTCGGCGAGTGCAGGTGACGTCTGTACAGTGTCATGCTGTATAGGGAACTGGCTTTATAAGGGTCCATGATGATACCATTGTGTTTAGTGGGGAATTTTGGTTCCTGATTTCAATGGATTCTGCTATTTTGAGTTCTGCCAAGTCTTTACAAGTCCGCAAGATTGTGATGCTGAGCGTTGTTGGAGTGATGGTGCCTTCTGGGTGATTTGTGGCGAACTGCTCTCCAAAAGGGTTGTTTTTTGTTTTGTTCTTTGCGTCTCTGATGTGTTCCATGTATTTGTCCCTAACCATGCGTGTGGTTTCCCCAATATAGGTTATGGGTGCGGTCCCTAAGGTGCAAAGCTCGCACGTAATTTTGTATACCACATTTTTGGTGTGACATCTATCTTTAAGACCGGCCAGGCAGCCTTCACAATAGATGTAGTGAATCTTTACGGGAACATACCCACAGCAGAAGCTATTTCTGCTGCCATGAATCTTTTCAGCACCCACCTTGCAAAGATTGAAACGTTCGGACTAAATCTCGATGATATCGAAAAACTGTTGACTCATTGCCTTCACAACAACTTCGTTCGATTTGGACAAAAATATTACCGGCAACAAAATGGCACAGCCATGGGTAGCCGTATCGCACAATCTTTAGCAGTGATCTTCATGAACGCCATCGAAACATTGCTACTGACCTCAACACCGCATCGACCAGCCATATACCTCAGATATATAGATGACATTTTCGGCATATGGACTTATGGCTCAGACTCTTTAAACACATTTTTGCAGACATGAACCGCTTCCATTCCAGACTAAAATTTACCATAGAGAGAAGTAATCAGTCTGCTAACGGCCAAATTTCCTTCCTCGAAACACTTCTGACGGTCAACAGTGACCGGACCTATACAACAGAACTTTTCATTAAACCGATGGCAGCTCCTATTATCCTCCCATACAAATCGGCTCACCCTATCCAAACTAAACGTTCCGTTCTGTATGCTCAATTGCTGAGAGCAATGCGGCTCAGTTCTGACAAGGCCGCCCAAAAAAGGTATCGAAAAAGTCGAAAGTCTGTTCCTATCCAATGGCTATCCTTATAGCATGATACAGAAAACAAAATTTCGAGTATTGACACTCAATGCCAAATGCAGACGGCTCGCGACAAGTCAACACACACACGATACAAACGCTTCCTGCTCACATAGATCCACAGACACCACATACATCAGTTTACCATTGATCGATGATTCTCTAACCAAAAAGGTAGCTACAGCCATCACTAGGTCCACACTCTCAATGTGCGTAGCCTGGAAAAGCGACAAGACACTTTCGGAAACCTTGACTAAATCTGCCCTCGACCCTCCACCATGCACTGCAGGCACTAGAGCGTGCCAATGCTGCCTAGCCGGTCTTAAAAATAGATGTCACACCAAAAATGTGGTGTACAAAATTATGTGCGAGCTTTGCACCTTAGGGACCGCACCCATAACCTATATTGGGGAAACCACACGCATGGTTAGGGACAGATACATGGAACACATCAGAGACGCAAAGAACAAAACAAAAAACATCCCTTTTGGAGAGCATTTCGCCACAAATCACCCAGAAGGCACCATCACTCCAACAACGCTCAGCATCACAATCTTGCGGACTTGTAAAGACTTGGCAGAACTCAAAATTGCAGAATCCATTGAAACCAGGAACCAAAATTCCCCACTAAACACAATGGTATCATCATGGACCCTTATAATGCCAGTTCCCTATACAGCATGACACTGTACAGACGTCACCTGCACTCGCCGACTTCACCATGTACGCACCCACGTGTTCACTCAATCACTTACACACTCGTTCATCCACACACGCGAACACTTCGAGAGCACTGACGTATCATGGATATGTATACATAGAAAGGCATAGGGTAGGTGCATACAGAGGGTGTCTAGGGAAACGACGAACATTTTGGCTTTGTTAGTGTCGCATCACATGTAATTGTCACAATGCCCTTTGTTATGTTGGAATTTAAATACTTGGACTCAGATGATGATTTCGTCAATATTGGTAGACGCTTAATATATATATAGCATGTGCGTACAATCATGTGCGTAAAATGTCTCTGTATGTTTATTGTCTCCGAAGAAGGGTCACGCCCGAAATATATTAGACTGATTTTTGATCCTATTTTGATTAATAATATGAGCATTTGGTTACTATTTATAATCATCTTCGATAACCAAGGACGTTTTACCGAATCCGTTCAGCTTATGCATTTTGCCAATTTTACAGCGTTTTATCGAATCTGTACTTTGTGGGCTCCGCTCCACCTCCAATGGCTAGCTTAAACCTGATAGACTTTGCATAGAAAGCATAGAGGCGCAGCCAAGTGGGTTGCCCCCTTAGGAACCAAAAATACGCAAGATGAAACAAGAAATTGGTCAGATTTTCATCACGACAAGCCAAAAACATTGGGCGCGCTTCGGACCCGAAAGCTGTCCCTTTTCATTATATTTTTGTCACCATTTAAACATATCCTCGCTGCACCAATCATGCAAAGAATCAACTTCAAAGTGGCTCTTCCTCGTCCCCCCCCCCCATTTTGAGACAGTTCCCGTGCCACTGCACTGCATTCAGAAAAATAGATATGCAAGCTACCAAATATCGATGGGTTATCACAGGGAGAAATTCGAATAGTAGTTTTCCAATCGTAGGATGGCGCGCCTCCCCTTCATATGAACAAGGCGTCCGCTCGTAGAAGCCGAACTACGCCCCCTTTAATTTTGAAGCCAAAGACACTTCTCTGGTAGGTTCGAATACGCCTTGCCACTTGCGAATCTAGGTGGCGCTCGGACGATGCTCCCTCACCCATGCCACGGTCTGCTTTTAGGAAGTCAGACTTTTTCGGCGTTTTTATCCAATTCTAGATACATTTTATGAGTAAAATATTGTTTTTTTTTATATTGGTGCCTCAAACCTACATTGCCGAAATCCGAGGAGTAAAAACTGCTTGCTTTTGTTTTCCCATTCCCACTTTCCACCTCCACCTCCCCCAACTGGCCGGCTGAATCTGCAAATGCGCCTCACCACCGAAAGCTCCAGCAAGTATCGCCCCTCTGAGAAAAGTGCGCCCCTTGAGGTCGGGTTCAAGTGTACCGGCTTAAAAATAAGTGGCTTCCACACGGTGAGATGGTACCCACAATATCCCGCCGAATGACCTCTCCGGATATTACTTATTGAGTCTAAGTGTGGCGCTGAAATGCTTTGATCATACCGACGGAATAGGGTTTGGAATTTTACGGTTTTTGTGAAATGTCCTTCCGTCGATGTTAGCTTTGCAACATCTGAATGGCATCTTGGTGCATGCATGTATATTTGTCAGATGCGGAATACTTCCAAAATCATTGAAGGGAGGCAAATGGATTTTTTTCGTGTCATTATTTCCAGTCAGCGCCCATAGACCTTGATATATTCCGTTTTGTAGGTGTAAAAACATGTATTACTAAAACTATGCGCAACGAAACATTTTGTTGCAGTATATTTCTACATGTCACCAAATGGTCTTATTTCACGTCACATTATGTGACCATTTCCTTTAATAATTCGCCGATACACCCATCTTTCATCTTTGATTCCATCTTGTATTCTTTTTTTTTTCACGGAAAAAAGCAGCATACGTCAAAAAGCTTTATCGAGATGAGGTAGTAGCCTGACCCATCCTAGTTCCACTATCAAGAACCCAGAGCACAATTGAAGAAAAAAACATCGATGTGTGATCATTAATGGTCGGAAGACAAGCCCAATTTTGGGGTGATAGCATGCTCGGAAGCTATTTCATGTAAATATCATGAGGGTTGAGAAGGACACCCCGCAAAGCGAGAGTTAAAGCAACTCAGCGATTCCATGTGAGAAGAGACACTATTGATGACTTGGTGTCCGGCTTGTACCACCTTGCTGCGCTGTGGATTACAAGAATATATTTATCTGCGTCTAGCATCATCCTCAAGGCGCCGATAGCTGCGATGGTGACCAGTGCACGTGGACGTGCGGTGGTGCAGTGCGTGCTGATGGGTGCGGCTGCCGCTGGTGTCAGATGGTGCCACTGACACACAGCCGGCCGTCAGTCAACACATTACACAGCCGGCCGGCAGTCAACACAGCTGCGGCTGCCGCTGGTGTTAGGTGGTGCCACTGACACACAGCCGGCCGTCAGTCAACACAGCTGCGGCTGCCCCTGGTGCCAGGTGGTGCCACTGACACACAGCCGGCCGTCAGTCAACACATTACACAGCCGGCCGACAGTCAACACATTACACAGCCGGCCGTCAGTCAACACAGCTGCGGCTGCCCCTGGTGCCAGGTGGTGCCACTGACACACAGCCGGCCGTCAGTCAACACATTACACAGCCGGCCGACAGTCAACACAGCTGCGGCTGCCCCTGGTGCCAGGTGGTGCCACTGACACACAGCCGGCCGTCAGTCAACACATTACACAGCCGGCCGACAGTCAACACAGCTGCGGCTGCCCCTGGTGCCAGGTGGTGCCACTGACACACAGCCGGCCGACAGTCAACACAGCTGCGGCTGCCCCTGGTGCCAGGTGGTGCCACTGACACACAGCCGGCCGTCAGTCAACACATTACAGAGCCGCGCCGCGGCTGCCGCGGCGCCGTCGGATGAGCGCGTCGTCATCGCGATGGTGGCGGCCGCCTCCGCTGCCGTGGCGGCTGGCTGGCTGGCGGCGGCGTATCGATCAACGCGGCCGCGATAGCAGCTGGTGACCTCTGCCGGCGGGCGCGAACACAGCCGACCCGGCAGCTTTCGGCTCGTCCGCATATATACGCAACGGTGATTACGTGAAATCCGGACATATAAATAAACATGTATATATCAGACCAGCACCGGGATAGCACGAACAGTCTGATATTAGGTCAGATATAATTTAATTGAAAGCTCGCTGCTCTTTTGGTTATGTCAGGGATAATGTAATGGATTTCACTGTGCAAAACTGCGACGCTGTCACGTCGGGAAGTTCGCCAGCTGATTGCTTGTTTTGTTGACGAACATCCGGCTAAGTCAAAGTCATACAGTGAAAACCATTTTATGATGAGGAAAGTTGCAAGAAGTACTGATTGCGATGCAACAGAGCGTATGGAAGAAGGAGAAGGTGCTGAGCACATGGGGAAAACAAGCCCGCTCTCAAAATGATAGAAGCACGAGAGGGGATACTGGTGAACGTGGTGAAGCACACGATGAGTGTGCTCCAGCGAAAACTTTCCAGACGATTCGGGTGCAGCCAGACTCTTGTTTCCGAAGTTCTCAAAGATGGTCTGAAGAGCAGAACGAGACAACGGGCACCTCAGGTGACAAGCAATCAAAGAAAGCCACGGGAAACCGGCATCTGTTGCCTATCACTTGGACCGACACTGACTGGAGGTGAACGCGATGTCGTAATGGACGACGACGCCTATTTCACCAATACTGGGAACGAGGTTCTGTGGAACGTGGGTTTCTACACTGGGCCTGGCGGTGATGATCCAGATAAAGTGAGGCTGAGGCACCGAAGGAAGTTGTCGGGGAAGATTATGGTCTAGATGGCCATAAACGCTCCGATGTGTAACTAGACTATCTGCTACTATCATTTGCACTGGGGTTTTTGGACGCATCGACCAGGATAGATCACTTAGCGCCCATAAGAGCACGGCTACGATTGATGGAAAGTTTTGCCGGTAAACGTGTGTCAGGGCCACCTTAGCTCCGTTTGTGTCTTCTTGGCATCCTCTGTGGCCCGATCTGGCCACGTCACTACGTTGATAAAGCCATCAGACTATTCGAGAGTTAAAAATCAACAACGTGCCGACAACAACAACTGCCCTCCGATTCGGTCAATCGATGACATGTGGGGTATGGTGAAGCAAGCGGCACAGAGCGTCATCAGATCTCCGGCCACGGAGGTGCCGCGAGGAATGATGATGACACTCCTCACGCTCGTGTGTCTAGCTGACAGCAGGGCCGCTTCAACAATAGTACACTAATGGTGCGGAATATACGATGTCTGAGCCTCAAAATGGTGGTCATTCCCCATCGACATCCGAACATTTAACAATATTACGCCATTATGAATTCTGTTCGGATTTGAAGTAATCCCTAGTGATATATATATATATATATATATATATATATATATATATATATATATATATATATATATATATATATATATATATATCTATATGTGTGTGTGTGTGTGTGTGTGTGTGTGTACTATGCTGTCATTATTGATTATTATGCAATTCCTTCATATACGTTAGTTGCAAACAATGCTCCAACAGCTCGTATTACGTAGTGCACGTCGTTTAATTTTGTGCCAGGCAGGCCCACTATTGCGCACAGTCACCGGTATATCTGTCCCCAAGCTTTTCCCGGTTGGCATGGGAACTGGCCCGCACCAAGACTCGGGCTGGAGCCATTGCTGTCGCTCTCCCCCGCCTGTATGCCCCTGGCTGGGACGGGCAGCTGGCAGCGGGCCCAGTGTGTTGGAGAGTCGCGCTGCCGAGCCACATGTTCCAGACGCCTCGCCACGGTCTCCAAACGATTTTAAGATTCTGTCGTGAATTGGCATTTCCCAATCGGTTGGTTGGTTCCATATTTACGGAACAAGCTCTGCTGAGCGAGGACTTGCTCCCCGCTCAGCAGAGAGCAAACGGCCCAACGAACTCCGGTCCAACTAGTTACTTCATTTTCTGTGACTGACAAAGACACTGTCAAGAGAGAGAGAGAGAGAGAGAGAGAGAGAGAGAGAGAGAGAGAGAGAGAGAAAATATATATATATATATATATATATATATATATATATATATATATATATATATATATATATATATATATATATATATATATATATATATATATATATATATATATATATATATATATATATATATATATATATATATATATATATATATATATATATATATATATATATATATATATATATATATATATATATATATATATATATATATATATATATATATATATATATATATATATATATATATATATATATATATATATATATATATATATATATATATATATATATATATATATATATATATATATATATATATATATATATATTATATTATATATATATATATATATATATATATATATATATATATATATATATATATATATATATATAAATATAGAGAGAGAGAGAGAGAGAGAGAGAGAGAGAGAGAGAGAGAGAGAGAGAGAGAGAGAGAGAGAGAGAGAGAGAGAGAGAGAGAGAGAGAGAGAGAGAGAGAGAGAGAGAGAGAGTGCGCAGAAAAATATGGCTGTATGGGTTGTCTTTCAGTCGCAGATCGCGTCATAACATACCCTGCGTAGATCCATATGGCGATCTGCCAACTTTGTAGGTGCATTTCGTGGACATCTAGCAGCACATAGCATATTTTTTCAGATATTTCGCTTGCCCATTCGCAGAAAAAAGAACAATGCACGAAATGAGCCACCTAACCTGGCCTAACGCGGTCAAACAAATCAAATCCAACAAATTGAAAATCCAGCAAATTTTCATGCTGCAGTGTTTGAAGTCCTTTTTTCTCCAAGCAAAATTAGGCCTGATCTTAAACCCTGGCCCATGCACGGCGTTGTTCAGCCTTCCCCAGTGCAGAGTGGTTACGACCGGCTGGAATTTTGGACGGGCGTGGTGCACGTGACGGGATCCGGAGATTGACTGGCATTTGCTGCACTCGGAGTCACTGGTTGGTCGGCCATGTCAGTACCAAGGTCGATTTGTGTTGCAGAAATCGGAATTTTCACGTTTAATCGTACTATGCGTACAGCCAATGACCGATAGGCGCTTGACATGTTCACATAGTGTTTCTGTGTTTGGCAATACTCACGATGTGCGATGCGGTACATTTGACCAGTTCGTCAAGCGCCAGATGAGTTCGAAGCGTGATGAGGTGACCTCATCTAAATCAATCATCTCATCAAAGAGGTGACCTCATATCAGCAGCTTCTGAAATAGTGGCCGAAAACATTAATTGTTGTGGCAAAAATACAAATGGCCGCCTCAGCGTGTGCATTAGACAGCGTGAGTACAGCCTTAGCGTACACATTAAGTCCAGAGTGGCTGAAAATCCGCAACATGCCATATGAAATGAAGTTGGGTCAATGACCTCGAATTACCTCGAAAAGTAAATTAACCAGCATAAGCACGTTATCTGGGTATTCCATCACCTTACCACATTTAATAGTTGTCATTGGGGGCAATACGTGATATTAATGACCGATAATTTGCGATTTCGACGAAAACCACCAGATATGTTTAGTCTTATGACGACTTAGGTCAGTGATACGAGACGGCATCTCGAAATGTGTCACTCTTTGAGGCTGGCGAAGATGTCCCGCCAGGTACATCAGGCGGCGGAGCGCTAACCCACGACGCTTCTCGGTGGTCGGAAGTAAATATTCGGGGGAGGGGGAGAGTTACATCAACTCCCTCTGCACGGGCGAGGGAGCGCTTTTATCTTGCCAGCTTTCAAAGCAATACATCAATTTGAAATGCTCGCAATATTTGTTGAGAGAAAAGCTTGTATGGCGGTAAATCCCGCGGCCTCACAGCACGTGGCGTGTCTGTTTAGAGTGAATCGGCATGTGTCTCTACGGGCTGCCATGACTGGCGGTTGCCTGGTGTCCACGAGTGTCCTGCCTTTAACGGCAAGGTCCGCCAGATCCTTTAAGTACAGGAGGGACCCCCGTGTTGCAAGAGACAAGAATGACCCGTCTGTAGCCAGGCTGTTCAAAACGGACTACACGGAAACGTTCAATACATGACTAGACCGGACTGTTGTTTGTTTTTTAGCTTGTTTGCTTGTTTGAACTGTGTGCATATTTAGCCCCATCTTTTCATCATCTTACCTTATTTTATTCTATGACGCGAGGCTATTCTATAGCCGCTACCGATGTAAATCGCCCATCTAACGCGAAATAAACAAATAAATAAATAAATAAATAGTGGAGCCTGATCGCCCGCCTCTTAACGCCGCTCGTTCAGTCTCTTTAACGGTGCTGATGCCGGCGGGAAAGTAATCGCTGAGTCGTCCCTCCCCACTAGAGAGGGAGCCAGCTACGGAGCGACGTAAACAGTGGAACCCTCCCCACTGAAGAGGGGGGGGGGGGAGGCGCCACCCTGCAAGCTACGAAGCGGCGTCAACAGTGGACTGGCGCCCTCCTCACTAGGAGGGCGCCACCCTGCCAGTTACGGAGCGGCGTCAACAGTGGACTGGCGCCCTCCCCACTAGGAGGAGGGCGCCACCCTGCCAGCTACGAAGCGGCGTCAACAGTGGACTGGCGCCCTCCCCACTAGGGGGGGGGGGGCGCCACCCTGCCAGATACGAAGCGGCGTCAACAGTGGACTGGCGCCCTCCCCACTAGGGGGTGGGGGGGCGCCACCCTGCCAGCCATACTCAGTCGTCAACTGTCTCGGTCGGGCGAGCGGAGTTGACTGCCCGGTTGACTGGACTGCGGTTGACGTATTTAGCACGCCGGTGTGCCGTGAAGAACAACTTGGTGGGGACTTGGTGGAGTCTCGTGAGCCGGACCGCTCGCTGTGACCGCCGCAACCCCGTCCCATGGGGGGGGGGGTGCTAACAGGTCGCCTGATACGCGATCTCGGGGTTTGTGGGTGGTGTGGGTGTTCGTGATATGCGGTCTCGGGGTTTGCGGGTGGTGTGGGTGTTCGTGATATGCGGTCTCGGGGTTTGTGGGTGGTGTGGGTGTTCGTGATATGCGGCCTCGGGGTTTGTGGGTGGTGTGGGTGTTCGTGATTTGCGGTCTCGGGGTTTGCGGGTGGTGTGGGTGTTCGTGATATGCGGTCTCGGGGTTTGTGGGTGGTGTGGGTGTTCGTGATATGCGGTTTCGGACATGGGTGGAGAATTGTTTTCAAGGTTGGTGTGGCCGAGGCAGTGATGAAGGCAAGATGTTCCTAACTTGTGCCCCCATCTTTCAAAACATTCCGGATTTACCTCACATTTTTTTTGCAGTTCCACAAAAAAACAGCATAGCTTAATAGATGGCACGCTGCTACCTCGGACCTTTCATGCGCTCTTTTCAGACCTTCAAGTAATTTTTGCATTTCTCAGGTTTAGTGCGCAGTAAAAGTAATGGTACCATATGCTGAGCAACGTCAAATGGTCTTGTATCTCGGAAACTACATAAGATGCCATGAGGAAGCATTACGCCTATGCAGACCTGTTTCGTTGACAAAGACAAAGACGAAAACACACACACAGCCCGCAGAGCAATACTTCCAACACTGGAACAACGAATGACTGCTCCTGCGGCTTAATGTCGTGACCATCCGCCATCGTTGTCGACCACCTTTTGCATTCGTCTGGGAATAGAATGCGTCAGGCGCTTGCAATATATAGGAGTCAGCAGGTTTCAAACAGCTCGTATTCGTTCCCACAGGTCGTCGTTGGTTACACGAGCGGCTCTCAACTCCGGCATTAGTGTTTTGGTCATGTAACATGACCAAAACCCTAATGCCAGAGTGACCAAAACCCTAATGTTTCGTACCGCACATGACTCATGTGCGATACGAAACATAAC
Organism: Ashinkailepas kermadecensis; assembly: GCA_034440615.1. NCBI lineage: Eukaryota > Metazoa > Arthropoda > Thecostraca > Neolepadidae > Ashinkailepas > Ashinkailepas kermadecensis. Next base: position 87,248 of record JAOTOM010003379.1, on the reverse strand, counting down.
GTTTGCATTCATCGCAATTGCGCTCTAAAAATGTTGTCTTCTACACAAGAGTAGAATACCAACTGAATTAGTTCTCCAGCAAATGAGTGAATGAGTGCAAGCGAAAGCAAAACATGATATGGAGGGGGCGAATTATAAATATGTCTGCGTACTACAAATTACGGATTGTGACCATCCAGAAGTTTCCGAGATGAACGAACGAGCAATACAAATGAACACCGTTGAGACGTCTGTATTTTTGCTAATAATTGGAAAATACAAATGTGGGCTCTGTGGACTGCCCAATGACCTATTATTATACAACTGCTGATAAAAAGCTATGATTTTGTATTTGTTCAGTGGGAATGCATTCACCATTGGTCGCCCGAACTAAACTAAAAAGTTCGCGGACACGTTGCACGCAGCAATACAACTTAGGAATTTGCAATATCGCAAACTGTGATTCATCTTGTGGGAGTTGGAATTTTCCATTCAGCTTCATAGCTGATCAGTAGCTGTGTGAAAGAGCAATAAAGCACAGAAGAACCTATCTGGCAAGCGGAAGCACCAATATGATGAACCTCCAGAGCCACATATGATTTCTGAGAAGTGCTGCGGACAGGCAGCGCGCAAGCTAAATCCAGCACCAATCTAAGAGATATTTGCAAAATGTTCAATAAGGATAGGTGTGGGATAAAAGCGAAAACCACTCAGAATGTGATCTTAGATATGAATGCTAGGAACAGTAATTCTGCAGGGTGACTGAAAACTACATGGAACAATTTTGTGTTCAAATTTTCGTGATCCGACGTCAAATGCGTTCGGGGTACAGTGAGGCTCATTATCATACACTAACATTTCTCGTGCGTTTTGGCGTCATTGACATAACTGATGGGCACGTTTGGTGGGGAATACAGTACAGCTAGGCATGACCAATATAGTTGATATAGTTGAGGGATTAGTTTTATAGGTGTTGCTTGGATACGCTTATCATGCCTCACCGTTATTTTTCACACACGATTTCGCCCGCTGCGTTTCACTTTATACGTTAAAAACCTGCAAAATATCTATCGCGCAAGCTATAGATAGTTGATATAGTTGAGGCAAAGCAAAAAGAAGCAAGCAAGGAATCGAGAAGCAAAAAGGAATCGAGCTACACCTACATCCGATTACCGTTCGTCACCGACAAACTTTGCTGTACGGTAAACCAAATTTTACGCTCATCAAAACTAGACAAAATTAGAATCGCGTGGCACAGCGGACCGTCACTAAAATCTAATCTGGTAAGGTCAGCCCTCAGCATCCTCACTTGCCCTTCAGGTAACAAAAAATGCCACACATGTGGTAATGGCCTAAAAGGAAGATGTCGAGTAAAAATGCAGTTTACAAGGTGACGTGCATCACTTGTCCGTCCGCTCTCTATGTTGGGGAAACAATTCGCCCTGTAAGGAAAGATTTAATGAGCATTTGGGAGATGCACGTCTCCGGCGTCCCTTTACTCCCCTAGGCGAACACATGACCGAGCATCACTTGTACATGAACCATCCGGAAACCAATGAAAATTTCAATATAGATATCCTAGGCATAGCGAAAGACGGCGCGGACTTAAAAATCTTAGGATCCCTGTTTATTCGTGAGCTGAAACCAAGTATGAATTCCCACCAATCGTCATGGCATGTATCGTAGGCTACCAGTTTTACCGATGTTTTGCGTGTGTCTGAAGAAGAAGGAAACAAATTATTATCGCGTGCGCAGGGTCTTGGAGAAAGGCCAATGAATTGCATATTGATGTGTGTAAACGGACCTTGATGTCACAACTATGTACTCTTTGCCGCCAGGTAGACGCGTTCGTGTCGCGACGGTTTTCACCTGCCGTCCATGTATATGCATGTGTACGTTAGTTTTTTCCTTCTTCTTTTGGCGTTTCTTTTTGGCGTTTCTAAGTGCGTGTGTGTTTTTTTCCCCTTTTTTTCTCGCAGTGGAGGTGGTGAATGGATTTTGTCAAGTTTTTGTGCGTGCAGTTATTTGAATTTTCGACCTGTTCGCCGATCGCAACGAGTGCATTGTTTAACAATGGTCTATGGCCGAAACGTCACAATATATATCTACAATTTTTCTAACATTGAGTCGTTCCTGGATCTTGAAGATCAAGCTAGCTTTTAATATATCCACAATGATTGACCAGGAAATACGGGCATTTCTGAACTATGTACGTAATACTAACTACAGTAGTGATCTCCAAAAAGATATGGCCCACTTTGGCATTTCACATCAGAAATTAGGACGAACGGACGAACGGATCAACTTTCTTACACACTGCCGACGAAAAGACCTCGTCCCCAAGTTTATTTCGTGTGGTACAGCTAATGTGAATTGAAATGCAACATGAAAATATCACGACAGCTAACTAAGCTGCATCATACAATACTGAATGAAGAAATCCGGGAAGCTTTTAGACACCGCAGTTATCTACTTCGAATAATCAGTAGACTTGGAGTTCGACTTCAACAATCGTGCAGAGAGTGGGTCATCATTCTCAGCCGGTCTACCGCTGTTCTTCATCAAGAGAAGATGCACTCAAGACAACGCCACGCCAAGAAGGTACAGGCATTGCAGCGAAAGCAAGACGCTATGGCGACCATACTCCGCGACGGTGCACTCCACAACCAAGATGAAGGCCAAGATCTACAAGAAGTCACAGGGTCGCAGAATTCCGGTCGGAATCCAGTGAGCCGATTTCGTGCACACGGGTCGGCGGCCTGCGCAGCGCCGGCTACCGCCGCAGCTGACGACGCTGCCACGGATGACCGACCATCTGCTGGCACCCCCGTGGACACTGACGCCGAAATCAAGCAGGTAGGCGGTGAGAGGATCACCACCGCTATGCGACAATGGATAGCCTCACGCCCCTTTACCCATGTCTGTAGTCGATTTGTGAATGTGGTTGCGACTATTATTTCATGCGCTTTGTTTATAATACTCGCTCCTGTCCTCGGCTTGGGTATTCTGGGTGAGTGTTGAAGCGGCCCGCCTCGAGGCTACGAACCATCACTAGTCTTGCCAAGCGCCACTCAAAAGTGTGGGTTATCATACACCGTTCAGTTGCGGGACTGGGACCTCAGCTGGCCACAGTAGCAGAAAGGGTGCACCACCAGCCCCTGCCTAGGGGTGCAAAAAGTCCAGTGGACAATTTTGTATATGGCACACGCACTCCCCACAGCGAGCCCCGAATTAAGGTTCCGACAACATGCAACATGTCGAAAGCAACTGTCCGGCATGATGTGCTTGACATCTTAGATCGAGGGCCTGGTTTTGCCATAGTTAGAGTAGTTGATCACAGGCGCATCAGGACAGTTGATCTGGGACTGGAGAGGGCGTTATACAGACTTTGGTGGTGATAGCAGCGGGAGCACAAGCTCAGCCAATTTCCGCATGCTCAAGCACCCACAGGACGGGCGGGCTTCAACATCCGCCACCACTTCTCTGACGCGCCTGTGTACCAGCCACCTAGGGCACCACGGGATTTAGAAGAGGTTCTTAGAGACCTGAAATGTAAGATCCTCATGGCGTTTAAAAGACAGCCAACGACGACCAGTAACGTTACTCCGGCACAAAAGCAGGGATTCGGGAGCTCAAAAATAACAGTGACATTATAATCAAGCCCTCCGATGAATGTAGGGGCTTGGTGATAATGGGCACATCAGAATACCTCATGAAAACGAAAGCTATCACGGATGAATACATACCGATACCCTCTCGGCCGAACCCAACCAAAATCCTCGAGAAGACTACCGGTGATCTCATCAAGCACACTCTTGGACCGAAGCTTCCAAAAAATCTGACTTGTGCACTCGTGCCCCATTTCAGTCGTACAGCAAAGCTGCATGGCATTCCAAAAAATCATAAGCCTGACACCCCACTACGTCCTATCGTGTCAGCGTGTGGTGACCCGTTAGAGAAACTATCCTGGTTCACATGTCAGATCCTGACCCAAGTATTGGCATTGATTCCAGCACACCTTCCTAACACGGAGTCCTACTTGAACAAAGTGAAACAAAAATTTCCTCGCTCTCTCCCGGCAGGAGCTATCGCTTTCACAATGGACGTCAGGAACCTTTATGGTAGTATACCGATAAAGGAAGGTATAGCTGCGATCATGGAAATAATCACTGAAAATTCGAATAGTGTCAACACCTTTGGGCTTACGTTAGAAGACTGTGCCAAAGTTTTGCACCATATTTTCCATAACAATATAATACGTTTTGGGGATGCACTTTTCAAGCAGGTTAAGGGCGTAGCGATGGGGAACAGGTGTGCCCCACCATTCGCTATAGCCTTTATGCATGCTCTTGAGTCCAAATTCTTAAATGGCATCATGTTGGAACCAGCAATTTATCTGAGGTACATTGATGACATCTTTGGAATTTGGACCCATGGACTGAAGACCCTTCTCGAATTTTACGCTAGCATCAATGCCACTCATCCGGACATCTCGTTTACCATAGAGCACACGTTCACTTCAAATTCCATTCCATTTTTGGACACCCTGTTCACAGTAAGCGCGGATGGGTCATACACCACTGAGCTGTATATAAAGCCTATGGCGGCGCCTGTCATTCTCCACTACAACTCAGCACATCCCATTACCACGAAAACCTCAGTGCTCCATGCACAAATAAGGAGAGCTACCCGCATTTCCTCAGACGAAGCAGCGTGTAGGCGGAGTCTTCAGAAAATGCGCGACCTCTTCCTGGCCAATGGGTCCCCGCATAGGAAGGAGTCGCTGGCCATTGACCAGGAATGGCCCAGTTCAGGCGTCAGGGGAAAGTGAACTATGTCCAACACCACCGTACCAGAAGCAAAAAGGAATCGAGCTACACCTACATCCGATTACCGTTCGTCACCGACAAACTTTGCTGTACGGTAAACCAAATTTTACGCTCATCAAAACTAGACAAAATTAGAATCGCGTGGCACAGCGGACCGTCACTAAAATCTAATCTGGTAAGGTCAGCCCTCAGCATCCTCACTTGCCCTTCAGGTAACAAAAAATGCCACACATGTGGTAATGGCCTAAAAGGAAGATGTCGAGTAAAAATGCAGTTTACAAGGTGACGTGCATCACTTGTCCGTCCGCTCTCTATGTTGGGGAAACAATTCGCCCTGTAAGGGAAAGATTTAATGAGCATTTGGGAGATGCACGTCTCCGGCGTCCCTTCACTCCCCTAGGCGAACACATGACCGAGCATCACTTGTACATGAACCATCCGGAAACCAATGAAAATTTCAATATAGATATCCTAGGCATAGCGAAAGACGGCGCGGACTTAAAAATCTTAGAATCCCTGTTTATTCGTGAGCTGAAACCAAGTATGAATTCCCACCAATCGTCATGGCATGTATCGTAGGCTACCAGTTTTACCGATGTTTTGCGTGTGTCTGAAGAAGAAGGAAACAAATTATTATCGCGTGCGCAGGGTCTTGGAGAAAGGCCAATGAATTGCATATTGATGTGTGTAAACGGACCTTGATGTCACAACTATGTACTCTTTGCCGCCAGGTAGACGCGTTCGTGTCGCGACGGTTTTCACCTGCCGTCCATGTATCTGCATGTGTACGTTAGTTTTTTTTCCTTCTTCTTTTTGGCGTTTCTTTTTGGCGTTTCTAAGTGCGTGTGTGTTGTTGTTTGTTTTTTTGTTTTGTTTTTTCTTGCAGTGGAGGTGGTGAATAGATTTTGTCAAGTTTTTGTGCCTGCAGTTATTTGAATTTTCGACCTGTTCGCCGATCGCAACGAGTGCATTGTTTGACAATGGTCTATGGCCGAAACGTCACAATATATATCTACAATTTTTTCTAACATTGAGTCGTTCCTGGATCTTGAAGATCAAGCTAGCTTTTAATATATCCAAAATATCTATCCATTTTTTTAGGCGTCCAGCTGTGTCAACATCTCACGGAAAACGAAGAATCACCTCCGTAAGTTTCTTGGTTCTGGAGATATTTGCAAAGAACCGGAGAAAGTAGCGGACCCCCCCCCCGTTCCAGCGCACGTGTTAACCCGCGAATGACAGGGGTCAATTCCCCCCTTTTTGTTTTCCACCACTACAATGGAACCATTAAAGCTAGAGATGTAAAACGTGCCATACTCTGGCTACTCAGATATGTCGTATTAAAATTCGAATGCCATGACGAGCCTAGATTAGGTCAAATGATATCACAGAAATCATGTGCCTGGACGATCACGGGATTCTTATAATGTAAAAACTAAGTCATCCATGGATGGTCGGTGATGGTGTTGAGTTCATTTGCGCTGCAGTTACACATGATATGTTCAAGGTATCTTGGTTATTGTAGGTAATGTCAATAGACCATGGCCATGCCGGGGATCTACTAATTCGATGGAATCAATCAGTCATATATGAATGGAAATGTGAATTTGTCAGCCAACAATGATATACATATATATATATATATATATATATATATATATATATATATATATATATATATATATATATATATATATATATGTGTGTGTGTGTGTGTATGTATGTATATAATTATTTAAGCTACATTTTCTTACTGTAGATGATATTCTACAACATAATAGTGCATCACGCTCCATGCACAGGACATGGCCTAATTTTACCTCACATTTCCTGACGTGATCCAGCGTAACCTTGTGTTCAAAATGTTCCCAGTTAAGCTTTTGAGGCATTCAATATCATTTAGTAAAAGCATCGTCATTGTGATTGGTAACTTCGGGCATATATCTACGGTCCACCTGAGACTCCATGGTACTGTGCTTGACCTGACCTGTGACATCATCAGTGGTCTCCTGGTTAGCAAAATTTAGTGTCACGACACAAGGATGTAAACAAGGGAACGGGGGCGGTTGTCCACTACTAGAATTCCAACGGGCTCCTAGCGCGGCCCGTGCGTACGGGATCGTCACGGCGGCGACAGAAAGGCAAACAACACTTTTTATGGCTGTCGTCGAGCTCCTGAGAACGTCTACGAATTCTTATGTTCCTGGTCCTTAGAACGTCTACGGGCCCTTACAAATGCATACGGCCTTTACGAAGCTTACGAGCCCTTACAGGTGTATGAACTCTTACGGACGTCTATGAACCCTCCCGAACGTCTACGTGTCCCTGCGAACGTCTACGGGTCCTTATAGCCGTCTGCGGGCCCTTGCAAACGTCTACGGGCCCTTGCGAACTTCTACGGGCCCTTACGAAAGTCTACGGCCGCTTATGATCGCATATAGGCGTTTACGAACTGGTATGGGTCCTTACGAATGCGTACAGGCCATTGCGAGAGTCTACGACCTCTTGGAAGTGTTTACTGACGCCTTACCGTCTATTGGATCGCAGTTTTTTGTTCTAAGAAAGCTTTGACATCATGTATCTAGATCCTAAATATTAATTTAACCCACCTAAGAACTAAAGAAGGAGGGCAAGGAAAGGGGGGGGGAGGTGATGGGGGGGGGGGGGCCCGGGACCCCAGAGAGTTCTCGACCCCGAAAAAGGGGGCCTGGGGTTGGGAAACCCTGATCAAGATGCATGTTTAGGTGGTCCACATTCTTGGTCTATAACAGTGCCATGCTTACTTACAATTTGTGGAGGGGGTCCGACAGTCAATGCCCCAGAGGATAAAAGTGTTGTTTTACTAAGGTGCAAATGAGCCTTTTTCAAAATGAGGTTTTCGAAATGGGGGAGCTTAAAAATCGTGGGGGTTATCCGGGCCACCTCCTTGGAAAAAAAATCCTTGGCTACGTCCCTGTCCTGACCACAGTTTGAATTTTAACAACTGGTAAAATTATTTGAATTGGCTTTACAAATATTGTCACAGAAAGTTGATGTGGCCATGGCCATACCCGCCATACCGCATTCTCCACCCATGGTCTCGGGGTTTGTGGGTGGTGTGGGTGATCGCGTGCTGTCTCTAAAGCGTTTGATACGGACAGGGGCCAGGGTGTGCTACAGATACAACTGCCTGTCCGGTGGGGGAAATATGGAAGAGGAGTTATCGGAATAGTTTGAACGAATAGAGTGGCGACAGAGGAAAGAGGGACGGTAGTGTAGACTACGACGACTGCGATATCTCTCAAACATGTAGTATAAACTTCGTCACCGTGCAAAGATGGTACCGCTGACAGCCCAGATCAGAAATCAAATGCATTGCTCCTAGGCACAGCCGGGAAACTGACATCAGGGGACGGAGCTGGCGGCACGACATGCCGAGACATGCCGAGGGAGAAGCAGAAGCAAAATGAGTCGCATGAAATATGAGACATAATTAGTGCCACATTCCCATTTACTGCAATTGTTTGTTTGTGCTCTGCTGAGTATATGTACGTCATTTTCTGTTCTAGGTCGTTTCTATTTACGAAGCCATGTCTTCCCTTGTTACCGTGATTCACGCTGGTGATCCGGGATGCCATGAAACTGAACTCGATTATCATATTAAAATTCGTCACTAAGGATAAAACACCCCAGCAGCTCCCACCCACGTCCTCCCCTGGATTCTCCACTACTAGGAGCAAATAAGTGCACGCCTTGAAATAAATTGAAAATAAATTGAACCTAAACCAGTTTGACGTTTGCATAACGAGACCGATGCTGGTATGAAGTTCTTCGCTTAATCCTAGCTAACAACCGTGGAATCATTTCTGACCGAATCCAGATATTCGTGCTTCGGGTTATTGCACTTTTCCTCCTGAAACGTAGCTAAATGCCCGCCTCATCGCCAAACGCGGCACGTAACATATATTGCCTTGTCAAACCATCCACTCACAAGTCCCAAGTATGTCTTTGGACGATTTTAGCCGAAACGTAGCGTTCATGTTGGGGACGCGGGGAAATCACAATGGTGATGAAGAACGACAGTCAGTGACCAGTTTCGTCATATTCACATGGAAATGCTCGATCGACATGTCTGTCGACATGATCGAAATGATCGACTGTCGCATGTCTGTCGCAATTCGGCAATGCATGTCGGCTGCAGGATCCGGAGCCTCGGTCGTACCCCGGAGCGCATCAAATTCCATCAGACTGCCGCTCAGATCGAACAAAGTGTCTAATAGGCTAACTTGATATGGATTGATATTCCTGAGAGTGGGCGGCTTTCCGGGAAGTAAACCTTTGCACCGCTGGTCTATTGGAGAGCCAGTGGAGCGGCGTATGGAGGGGGAATCAATGCTCCCGATCTGAGCAAGTGTTATGTACTCTTGATAATTTGTGCGATAGTGAAACATTTTCAGACAGATACGTTGTTCTCATATATTCCATGGAACTTGTTGTCTAGTCAATGAAGTCCAATTTCACCAGAGCATTGATTTCAAATGAAACGTTGCCAGAAACACCACCTTCCAGTTGACTTTGCCGATTGTCTTTTCTGAGGTTTTGGTTCTGTGGTCATGAATCTAGTATCTATTGAACTAATAAGCTATCGATTATGATTGGCGGTTTTGATGAGAGGCAGCCATACTACGTCTGGATGCAATCAGGGGCTGATCCGTGAATTTTATCGCAGGAGGTATTTTGTTCTGCGGGGCGCCATTTCTTCGGAGTGGCGCCTTTTCCAATCTGAGGGCGTTTGCGTTGAGCGGGTGGGGTGGGGGGTGGGGAGGTGCATTCGCTTTTAAGGACAATGTCGGTTTTATGGGCCCTGGTCTGTTTTTAAGACTCTAATGCTATCCTTGCGGCCCCTGTATGCTTTGAGGGCCCCGGTGCATTTTAAGGACCTCCGGTGTGTTCTTAGGGCTCCCGGCATGTTTTTTTTTATGTCCCCAGCATAAGGAAGATCGGATCTAGTTCATACACGAGATGGTTGATGCAACAGCTTGCACTCTAAAAATATGAAGCCGGTTGCTTTGGTTGCTACGCATGTTGCTACTGGCGCCCTCTTCTCGCCGCAAAATGAAACGCAGACCGTTTCGGTACGCGACTGCGGAATGTTGACGATGTGGGACATTTTCAGAGAGAACGTAAAATTTCAATCTTCTGTGCTTCGCCCTTAATTTCGAATTTGTCGCTCACCTGCTAGCTTTTTAGTTATCGGTTATCATTCCTTGGTCTCTTAGCTTTGCAACGGTTAAATCATTGTATCGTTTGTTGTCGCACCGTGCTCACAATGTTCCGGAACATGCTGCAGCGTGCACCAGAACACTTGCGGGGTAAATTGATACAGCCAGCATGAACACAATCAGCCTGTATCAACATCAGCCTGAATCAACGTTTTGTGGGCTGGTCAAGACATAGACTAACAACAGAATTGCTTGCTCCTATTAATGTGTTTGCTAAAACTGCTTCACGATTATCTTGTTCAATATTTCTACGGACATCTCTCACCCGACGGAGAGAACGGAACGACGAACAAGGTGCAACTACGGATTAATGTTTGTGCCTGTCACACATGGCTAAACCATGATCTATGGCCAGCTAGGACCAGGGGCATTGATTTCTGAAAACCCTTGTGTGAGGGGCACAGTACATAGAGACAATGGACGGGCCCAAATGCATTGGGGGACAATCCATAGGGTCCCATGTTACAAGTTGAAACTATTGGTGGGTGGAGCAAAGCCAACATTGAGAGGACACTAAAAAGAACAAAACAAGAAGAAAACCCATGACCAGGACATAAGCCTTGGTTATTGCTGTAAGCGTAACATATGAACCCTCCGGATGGACAAACTTATGCCACATTTAGGTAACATATTTGACTTAAATTACACTTTATCAACTTAGCTCATCGTCAGGAACAACTTCCCTCATAGCAGGGTAAGTTGATGAACCGGTAGTTGAACGAAGTTTTGCTCTCTGGTGGAAAGCCCAGATGATGCAAAGAGAAAATGATTATCCGGGATGATGTTAAAAGGTTTTCGCTTGCCGTAGGTGTAGCTATTCCCCCGCTACCCTGCCAAAGTGATCGGTTATTTTCAGGTTCACCAAAACTGTACCAGCTTTACCCAACCACACCTATATTTTTGTGCCATGTTGTTTTTTTCGAGGCCTGGTGCGTTTTGAAGGAACGAGTACGTTGTCGGCATCCCGGTGTGCCCCATTGCTTTTATTTTTGCCACCGACGCACTTTTTGCACCCCTGCGCGATTATTCCGGCCTCAAGTGGAATTTGTCGGGACCCTGCGCGACTTTTTCGGGATCACACGCGAGGTTCTGGAGCCCCGACGAACACTTTCTGGGCTAGACACAATTTTCCTTGACCTAGTCTGAATTTTTCGGATACCTGGTCGCTTCTCCATGTCAGGACATGATTTCTGGGTCCACGGCGTCATATTTGTGAGCCCCCGTGCATTTGCGCATGGCCCGGTACTTTTTGGTGGCAACCCTATGCGATTTTGGGTGCCTGTGGTGAGCATTTTAGACTCCAAAGCGGCATTCCGTGCTCGGCCATTTATTTTTCGTCAACCATCTCAGTTTTGGAAGGTCCTAGTTGTTTTTCTAGTCCCGGTGGGAATCTCGGGATCCGCTGTATTTTTAGACCCCCGACGGAAAACTTTGGAATTCCAATGTGATTTGTTGGGTCTCCGATTCGATTTGGCGGGCTTTGGCATTATTTTTTTGGGCCTGATGCGAGCTGTCTCGCCCAGAAGGATTTTGTGTTTACATCTTATGGGTGTTACTGAGCCCGAATCAGTTCTTTTGGGAACCGGCGTGTTTGTTTGGGGGTGGGAGCTCCATTTCATGGACCTCCGGCCCGATATGTTTGGGCCACGACACGACCTTCGCGTCCGGCGCGATTTTTCTGGACCTATGATTCGATGCATGGGGCTTCAGGGCGATTGTTCGGGCCAGGATTGACTTTCTGTGGTCCTGGGTTATTTTTGGGGGCGACTGCATTCTGTCAGGTTCAGATGCATATTTTCACCCCGCTGTATTTATTGTGGGCACGCGATGGGAATCATTGGCGCCCAGTGTGATTTTTTCCAGAACCAGTGTGATTTTACGGACCCTGGCGCTAGATTTCGGTGACCCACTGCCTACATTTGAGCCCCGACGCGAATTGTTGGGCCCAACATAAACTTTTTGCTCCCCAGTGCGATTTTGTGGACCCTGGCACAAGCTTTCGGGGTCCGGCTGTATTTATTTAGTGCCCCTGACACGAATCGTTTGGGCTTAATCCCTTGAATTTCGAATCCCTGACGCGAATCGAGGGCAATTTTTGGATATCAGTGCGATGTTTGGGGACCCCGGCGCGATTTTTGACGGGCCACAGCGCGAGTTTTCGAGGTTTCACTCTACTTAGATTAGGCCCCGACGGGAAATTTCCTGGCTCAAGCACGATTTTTCGGGGCTATGTTTTTTTTTAGGGGCGCGAATTTTTTTTTTTAGGGCCAAAATGTGATTTTATTCGTGGGCTCCTGCAATTTTGTAAAGCCCAAGCGCGATTATAGTGGCCCACCACTTCCTAGGGGAGAAATTGTCCCCTTTGCTCCCCCTTGGGTATGCCACTGGGATCTAGATGTTCAGAGGGATGCTTTCGTTATCCAGTGGGCGCCTTCGTAGTTTATAAATGCGCTTTCATAGTCTAGAAGGGCGTTTGTCTTGTCCAGAGGGGCAATTTTTTGTTTGTTATTGAGACGGACGTCTTCGGTATCCAGACGCGCGTCTTTGTCATCGAGAGGGATACCCTCGTTACTTAGAGGGGCACCTGTCTAGTCCAGATCGGCACCTTCACTGTACAGACGGGAGCCTCCCCTCTCCAGAGGGGCGCCTTCGTTGTCCAAAGCGTCACTTAGATATTCCAGAGGGATCAAGATCAAGATTTTCAAATCAAGATGAATTTCTTTGCTCTTCAGAGGGGCGGCTTCCTAGCTTATAGTGGTGCCGCCCTGATCTACAGGGGCGGCGGAACGTATGGGGCGCTGGGAAGCTGCGCCCAATGCGCGAGCAAGGGGGCGGGGTGTCGCACCCCTTGGTAAGTTCACTAAAACTGCTTCCTCTCCATAGATATCATGCTTCATAAAATAATAAGTCTTCAAAGTTAAGCGCTGCCTCCTGACAGGTTATGTAGGTACTACAAGAACACATGTTCATAACTTTTCTGATCGTTTATTCAGTACTTCTAATGATCCAAATGAACTTTTGTCCGAGTGCACAGCACTCTTTGCTCGGCATTATTACTAAAGTTCACTAAACGTGATTTCGTCGACCGTTTTGGGGAACATAACTTTAATGACCCCCTCTGTGGTCCTGGGGCATGCTTTATGAAACAGGCAGACGAGGATGACAAAATATGCCGATGAAGGAAGATACCGGTCGAGATTTTCGAATTTAATCAAAAAATGATTGCATTTATGCATTTGGAGCATCTTCCGTCCCCAGTTTACATGACAACATAGGCTCCGCTGAATCCGTCACTGAGCTCAAGTTACCGGATGACGTGGCCGTAGCTGCAGCTTCAAATACTAACGAACAAGACCACTCACTGTAGCCTCTCCTCTTCCTGTCATTTCAGCCACTTTCGCCTTGCTGGAGAACCTGGGCCTCTGGGTGAGGTTTGAGTTCACCCAATTGATTTTCCTCACTTAGTGGCGTTTCCCTCCCCCTCGGGGAGATGGTGCTAGGCCCACCAGATGAATGCTGCATTCGTCTGGTGGGCATTGGGCACTTGATGCATTGAAATTCCCTGACCTGTCCTTTCTTCTGCCAGGTAATTCATCAGATGTCTTTGGTAACATGTTTTAGGGTCGTACAGGCACAATTTGAGCATAATTGCTTTTCCGTGGCGCTTGCTTTTACACAGGCGCTTTCTCTATCTGGACCAGATGGAGAACCAGAACCATTGCCTGCGGCAATGATCTGATACAGGTATGTCGAGTACGACATACGATACGCCCTTTTTGCGTTATCCAGCTGCACCAATGGCCATTTTGGCCCTGTTGGACCAGTTCTTGCACGAAATGGGCCTACATTTTCATGAGGGGCGCTCGCCTGGCCCAGAAGGACGCACACATTCTGGAGAGTTGGCACCTAGAAGGGTGCCTTTTTCTAGTACTGTCGAGAGAGGCGCCAGAGTGTCCCAGATGGTGCCTAAATTTTCACTATAGGTGCTAACTGACTGAAACGGCGCCTTTAATTTTAACAGAGGCATTAGCCTGGTCCAAGGAAGCGCCTGACTGTGAAGAGGGCTGCATTCTCAAGCCATCCAACTGCCCAGAAAGACGCCTTTCGTATCGGAGGAGGAGCATATGTAGCCGAGAGTGTTACGCATATTACGAATAACGGTGCTCGAATGGCCTAGGAGGCTGCTTACATTATCAAGGCACACAGCTGTCCGGAACAGTACCGGTTTTGGCAAGATGTGCGCCTGACAGTCACGCACGGACATCTTTGTTTCTCATCTTCCTTATTATTTTACAGAGTTTGGCTGGGTGGATAAACTCGACCGATTGGGTGGCCAGCTGGTTCGACTGGAAGGACATTTGCCCACCCAGCTGACATGCTACCCGGGGTCCTGCTCCCCCTGACGATAGTTGAGTTCATGTCCTGGGTCAAAAGTGCTCCCAGTGCCGAAGCCACCACGCTTCCTAGGACGTGGACGTCAATGAACTCCAGTTTGTCGTTCTGTGGGCAGATAAGCGCCCTTCTAGTCAAGGTTGGAGTTTCTTTCGAGATCGGCGCTCATGTGGTTCGCTCTCTCGGCTCATTTTAACTGATCTGACACACCGCTCATGCGGGGCTTTTGCTCTTCGCTTTTCTCGACTCTCTTACTGCATTTTGTATTATGGCAATTGGTTGTTCATTAAATCGACGTGTAGAAAAAGCTGGTAATGTGTCGAAGGACGAAGAGACGGAGGGAAGGAGAGAAGGATTATTTCAGCCATTGTCTTTCCCATGCGGAAGGGATGGAACCCAGCACACTTACTGGCCCCGACCACTATCCGTAAGTGGCAGCAGGAGACCAGAGGTACAAAATGTGCCAATCGGATACCCTCGCTTGATTACAAAGGCCAGTTTTGCTACCTATCATATGCGGCCCTACCTAATGCATTTACCTCTTTATGCTTACATTCCAGCGCAGAATACCGCCACTGAAGGTGCAGATCACTACCTAATTACTCTTGGGAGTGCAAACATTTATTTTCCTCAGTCCTTGATTTATTGGTGACAGGAAGTATTACATCAACGCGCATAAAAGCAATGCATTAGCAAGCTTAGCAATGGTGCAAAGGTGCAGCATGACAACAAAGGCTCAAAATTGTATTGACGCACTGGGAATGCTAGAACTGCAATGTGTCAACTGCAAGATTGTCAAATCAGTGTGCCTACAGAACATACCAATTTGTGTCACAACACACTTCAGTTGCTAAAAGTAAATGTACATAGAATGTCAAAGATGCCAGAACCAGCTGAGGTTGCTAAAACCATAACATGACAACAAAGTTTTCAAAATTGCATCGCAACACCATGGGTACAGGGATGAAACAAAAGCAGACTGATCCTGGATCTTCGCCATCTAGAGGATTGTCTTCTCCAAAAAAAAAAATATCCTCCATTTTCTAGTTTGATGGTTGAATGGTGACACATTCACAGTGTTAACTATTTGGCATAAGGTTTGCAACTCACTTAGAAGTCACAGGGTGTTTCACATACTACAAATAGGAAGGACACTATCCACCCAGAGTAGGCATCAGTGAAATTTTGTTTAACATTTTGCATGGAAAATTACAGTTAATGAAAGTTTTAGGTTTTCATCCTTGGTGATGACTTTCATCTTTTCATAAATATATTACAAACACAGATGGTCGTTGTTGTGATGGAACTAAAGTGCATGTTTGCAATATTTTCATCCTTGTCTTTTGTTTTTCCAGCAGGTATCAATAGTCTCACTCTCAGGTGAATATAGAATGAGCTTTGAGACAAATGCATATCATCACAAACCTAATGGACCTGTAGTGAAGATGTTCCTGGCAGGCTGAAAATTATTGTATAATGAACTAGATGTGTATCTTCATGAAGCTAGGCATGAAGTTCACAGTGTATCCTCACAATCAGAGGATTATATAGCATGATGAACATAAGTGCAGCAATCTATGAATATGCATGAATCCATGAAATACAAACTCATACCATGCGTCTTTAAAAAAACATGTGAAGCTGTAGCATAACCAGAAATTCGGCCGAGCTGACACACTTAAGGGCTGAATCATGACATTGGCCAAACCCAAGTAATTGTCAGCTAATGCAGGGGGGATTTCGAGCAAGGGGGTGGGGGCACCACCAGCCTAGATAGCCTGATTTGAACTAAAATTATCCTTTATTCATGCTCTTCAGAAAAACAGGGAACATTTTATTTGAAGAAAAAGTATTGTTTTAAACTAGAGCTTGCACCTAAACCATACAAATCAGGTATTTTTCGTCAGCGATTTATTAAATCTCACACAACCCAAGCTGACTGACAACGGGCTGGCTGGATCCACCCATGAGCTGAACCCTTAACAGCGTTAAATATCATGACTGAGTAGTATCTCAGCACTGATTACAGGCAAATAATGCAGGTATACAAATCTACATTGATAAATACAGAAATTCCCAAACCTCGATCCTATTCCGCGACTTACGAGGGCTCAGCTTTGTTTTTCGAAGTCTTGTGTGCGTCACAATTGTAGGCATGTATTTTGAAGAAAAATAGAAGTGATAAAATGTTCCGATATTAATATATGATTCTCTACAGATGTAAACAGAGAAATAAACTTAGAATTGTTTCTTCATTTATCTTAACCTTACACTAATAAATTTCACAAATACTGCAAATATTAGCAAACATTGTTTATCAAGAACATGGGATGAAAAATTTCATCCTTAGGCTGGCACATTCCAGGAGGATGAAAAACACATGAAAATACAGGTGAATTTGTGGATGAACACTGGCGAGCATGATGGATAAATCAAAGATGAAAGCAAATATTTGAACGTCTCATCATTTTCTACACATCATAAAAGGACAATAACGCTCTGCCGCGCGTGGTACAAGGAATTATTCATATGTTCATCTGTGGGCTTTTTCGGCCAGTCTGAAGGATGAAAAATCCAGGTAAACGCGGGGCTTGATACACGGAAGTGCTACGAATAAATCGCACAACAACTGGGATTTTCCAACTCTCCGTTCATTTTAGTGCGTGAAAATTAGCACAAAAACACTTCCGAAGGTCTTCCTTACGTGCCATATTTTTTACAACGCAAGAGCTCCTGACGTGTGGATGCTTGAAAAGTATGCTGCAAATGGAGACCAGTTCCTTGGTGATATGGCAAGGGAATACTATAAGTGGACAAAAATCGAATTATTTCAAGTTCATTTTCTGATTTGAGCACACAAAATACTCGACATGTGCACATTTAAGTGAAAATTATGGTGTTTTTCAATCGCCATTTGTCGATAGCTCACTGGCTTTTTCCTTCGTCACAGGTAACAACCTGAATGCCATAGTTCTCCCTTGTAGTAGAAATATTTGATCCTAGTTTTTTCATGGCATTCTTTATATTGTTCCAAGTCCTTTCCAGTATAATAGCCTCCCAGCCGTGCAGGTTAAATAGAAAAAAATAAATTGCGAAGTGTGCATTGTGTCCTGTGGCACTATAATTTGTCACGAAAGCGCAAAACATGGCTGCGCTGAATTTTGCTTACATTCCATTGTTTTCATAGCCTTGCATTTGGCATATACGTGCATACAGTGCAGCGTAAGTTCTATGTGTACTGCCTTGAGCGGAGTTAACCTTAAACCACCTCATCCTACATTGCACAGATGTGTGGTACAATGTAGATGATGAATATCTCAATCTAGATTGGTGATATATTAGTGGCATATCTGCGTGTGCTGTTCGAAGAAAAGCATATGGTCGAGGTAGGGCGAGTGGATTCTAAGGTTGTTCTGCTTTGTTGGGAGGGGGCAGATTCAGAGCTGAATGAGGCTGAAATAGATATTGTAGGGGAGAGACAGTATTGGATCTAAGGAGGCCGAATGGGCCTCCCCCATGCCCGAAGGGGAACGCCACCTCATCTGCTAGAATGCTACCCCTCTAGCCTCCTTTCCACCCCATACTGTTGAAGTGCCACCCATCCGGGAGGTCGGAGTGCACCCCCCCCCCCCTCCTCTGGTCCCTGCTTCCTAGGAAGGCAAGTTAGTGCCACCCCAGCACATCTTTAGCTTCCACCAGCCCCACAGCTTAAATTCCTGTATCCGACCCTATTTGAGGCTGAATTATGTGATGCTGAATATTCCTACAGGGGAGGAGCCTTAAAATGTTGCAAGGTGTGGACAGGGCAGGAATTATTGATCCAGCACCAAATTATATTGGCATGAGGACAAGTTTAAAAGAAACTATGAATTTACAAAAGAAGTGGCTAAAAGAAGTAGCTAAAGAAGCATGAAAGATAATGCAACTATGAGCCACAGGGGCCAATGGCATAGGAACAGGGCAGCCCCCTCCAGCTTTGAAGCTGGTAGGAATTACCTGCCATCTTTTCATGGTCTGAGTACCCAGATCTCCCCCCCAGTAGAAAACATTTCAGTCTCATAGCACATCCTGCCGCCTCACCCCCCCCACACAAAAAAATGTTCCTTATGGCCTTGACAGGGGCCATCTTGGTTACACTTTGTGGACACTAAGAACTAGTTGTCCACAACATTTGTCGATTAGTTATCCATGAAATAATGAAAGGAAATTATTTTCTCCTTTTAATACCAGTCTATGCTATTTTTATAGACTGCTATGCATACTGACAATGCCAATTGTGCGTGATAGCTGGTTCCAATGTCAACTACCCTGCTGGTAAAGAAAGACTGTCTTGTCTTTATCCTGATATGATTAACTTTGATTTTGAATTGATGGTCTCTAATAACTAATTGTATAATTTGTATTATCCTAGCGATGGATCTGTTGCTGACCATGAATAAATTTGGTTGGTTGGTTATTGGTTTTACGACACGTCGACCGTTGAGTCATGTAGCGTCGCCAATCTCTCACGCCGATTGGTCGCGGGCGAAGAGTAGCGACAGGTGAGACTCGATCTTGATGAGACCTTCTCCCCTTATTTTTCTGTATCTAAGTGTACACACATTCATATATTTTTTAATCTTGTCTCATATGCTAGGTTGCTCAAATTACTAGTCCTCGTTTGCACTCTCTCTAAATATTACCAACTTTTTCCATAGCTATAGGGGATCAAGCTCCACTATTTAAAATGTGCCCTGAAATTTTGTTATTGCTTCTTTTGCATGTTGTCCATAATTTGTGGACGCAATATGATGTACACAATTTTGTGTTCACAATAACACCTAAGTCCTTTTGTTGAGTCACAGCTATTACTTGGCTTCCCATCAAGTATGGATTCCTGATATGATGTTTACCTACATGCATTATTCGACACTAATCAAAGCTAAATTTAATTTGGCACTTTTTATACCTTTTCAATGCTATTTACGAATATTGTGACCAATAGTGGTTCCAGTACTGACCATTTCAGTACTTCACTAAGAGCATCTTGTCATGAAATCTTCATGCCACCTGGCACCACTCTCTACTGTCTATCTGAATGACATAGCTCAAACTGATTTTCATATCAGGATTAAATCAATATGATGTCTTATCACACTTGTCTGTAGCAAAATCCAAAAAGTTCAGGATATTTGGCAGCGAGATCAACCTTGTCTGAACACATGCTGGGTGTCTCGAATCAATATGTTCCCTTCCAGAAAACAACCATTATATCCGTAATAAATGGTTTAAGCAGCGTATATCCTAAGGATGTTGGTCCTGCATTTACATAACTTCATTCAAAATGGTGTGGTCCCCGCATTGTCCCGACTAGACGCTGCCTCAATCACGCCGTGATCTAGTAGAGATCGCGGCGCCTTGCCCGCGGTATTAACTGCAAAAAAATTGTCGCACCTCTACCACTGACCCACACTAATCTGTATCCGTTCTTTGACAGTAACGCCGCTGCTGCCTCAATCCTGTGTGCCGGGATCCTGCTACCCTGGTTTGGTCTGGCCGCATCGTCCGTCCATCACCTACATCAGACCTTCCTGCCATCCTTCTGAGGTTGTTTTTTTCACCTACATCCTGTCCTGTGTTCTTACGTCGTTGACTTGCTGCTTGGATCCGTGGGTATCAGGCATGGTGAAAATTAAATCTGATGAAGCTGTCGTATGCTATATATGTCTTAGAAATATCAGAAAAAGTAATGCTAAGCGACATGCGCAAAACGTGCACAGGGTGGGGGAAAAAACTTAAGGACTTTAGCAAGGCATGTGAGAGAAAGACAATGCGACGGAAGAGGCGGGATCGAGATGTCCGTCCAGACCCGATCGGATGCAGCACTGCTGTGGGGACGTCTGGAGACGATGCCACGCCAACTGCACCAGCAGCAACCACTGACTCTGCCTCCCTCGACTCTGACAGTGATGTAGACGATCCCAGCCCAGCTGCTGTCGAGCCGGAAATGAATGACTAGCCCAACAGTGACCCCATGGACGAGACGAGACCGACAAGGACAGCGGTCATGGACACAGACGATGCGATTTAGCGATTATATTACTCAGACTTGAACGGTTATGGTTGTTGATGCAATACAACTCATATTTTATGTTCCGAGTGTGTACTACATCATTGGCGTTGAAAGAACGTGGAACGATGGACAAAGACAAGAGAAGCTGTTGATTCAGTTCAACGAATCCAAGTCGCGTTGGGGATATGCAAAATAATTATCTCCGTGAGATAGTACGATTTTGGTTTCGCTGTTGACTGGTATTCGTAGAAACTATCCACATATCCAGTCACACTCGCGATCATATCGATTCGAAGTTCAGCCATGCACAATTAAAAGTTGTTATTGGCTTGGTTAGTGCTTCCGTTGATGGCGTCGGTGCTGACTGTTCAGATGACTCATTTCACTTTTATATTAAATGTTGATGGTGTGCTGTATTATTATTTAGAAAGCCCAGCTGTTTTATCGAGTTGTGGCATGGCCTTCACCAGAGATGATGCTCCCTTGAGACCAAATGACTAAGGACATAAACACATCACAAAAAGCAAAACAAAAGCAGTGTCAGTATTAGTAACATTGCCGTAGTTACGCTCCAGTTACAGCCGAAAAGCAGACGTAGAAATATGCAGGCAGATGATTCGAAAGTGCTGTCAGACACCGACACTGAACTGGTGATACGGTCGTTCTGCGGGCACTGGTTCAGCATTTGAGGACGTGACAGGTCACAGGTATGATGACAGTTATCTGGATTGCATAGGTCAGCACCGCCACCCAGGGATGTAGGCTTCGTGATCAGGTCTGCATGATGAGGACTGGTCAGCGAAGCAGTGGCCAAGGTGGATGGTACCTGTAACACGATACCAACCAATCAAATACACCCACATGCAGCTCATAGCATTTGGGTGAGGCCATCATGCACATTGTACATGCAGGTTTAAGTGGCAGGTGCTAGATGTGCGACATTTATCTTCTCCAAGGGACGGAACAGTCAATTACTTCGCATTTACCTTTGTACCTTTGCACGCATCACGGTCTGCCATCATACACATTGAGGAAAACCACAGCCATCAAGCACCCGGCATGCACAGCTGAAACAAACACGTCCAAGTATAACATGCAATATAGGTCTTTCATAGTGCGGTGCACAGGTGTCCTTCCGCCATGTGTGGCCAGATTAATGTGAAGAAGTACCGAACAGTGGAATTGCCTGTTTCATTTCAAGCACCGCGCTACATTCATGAACTCTATAAAGAAAGGAAGAAGCAAAATGAGAAGCATGTGAAGGTACTGACCACAAGAATGTGATTCAGGAAGAGTGCACGCAACATACAATTTGTCCAAATTTGTATGATTATGTTTGCTACTCTGGCCATGTGTTTATTTGATTAGTATGATGGCGCAATCTGGGTTTTCCTCATGATGCATCTATTCAGCGTTTTTCATCTTACTCAGAGCGATTTTGTTTTTCATCCGCACAGGTATTGAAAAAGTAATTTTAAGACACTGGTAGGCATGCTCACAAATTTTCCTCTAAATCCATGATTCAAAGACGTTCATTAAACACCAAATGTTGATGTTCAAGATATCACAAGGGAACAGGAAAAGCAAAAGGGTTAGGTTAGGTTTTTAAGTGCAATTTCTGAAAGGAAAAAATGGCATGACAATTTTATTTTTTTACTTATTCTCGCATTGTATGATATGCTAGATTAGGTTAGGTTATGCCACATTTGTAAAATATTATTTCGTACGCGAAATTACCAAAATCCAAGTCAATTTTTGGTGTTATTTTGCCTGCCAACTAAAAGTATGCAATTGCAGAAGAAATGAGCGGCCACTTCATGTTATTCACCTTCATAAACATTGCATTAGAAAAAGGAAGTCCAAGAATTCCAAAAATTACCTTCAGGTAAAAATTTATCCAGCCATGTTCCTAGGTGTTTCTAAATGACCCTTTGAAATGCATGCTATTTCTTTTTAGATTGCTGTGCAGGCTGTTCAGGTTCTAAAAGCAGTCATATTTTCGGAATCTGGGAAATTTCCATCCTTCCAAAAATGAATCTTGCACATTAATCATGCAACACAGATTACCCACAATGGCATGATGTGATTAATATTTATTGGAAGAATTGCATGATTGACATGAGTTAAATTTTGCACAAAAAACAACCAAAATGGTTTGATTTTGCATTTTGGAATCATGGAATTGAGAAGAATGCTTTTAGATAATCGGACATAAATTTGGAGATCATAATTTACTTCCTGTTTGTGATATCCGAGACTGCATTTTGAATATTTCAGTTCGTTTTTGACATTTTTATGACATAGCAATAAGCTTAAAATCTGCCAAGCAACACATGCATGGCTTAACAATCACTAGAGAAGGAGGCTACGGTTTCATGACAAGATAATGTCTTGGATGTTGGAAATCCTCGACCAAGCTGTTTTCCTAATCATGACCAGGACTCCAATGAACCTTAAAGTCCCCTTGCTACTCACTATTGGGTGCATGACACACAATTAGAGATGCACGCACGTTTCCAATCGCCGTTCATCCTTAGTACCCAGTCCTATCCGTTGGCGGCTGACAAGGAGCAATTCACGATTGGCGCAGCCGCACCATAACTGTACTGGCGCCTAATTATTTATAAGCGTTTGGAATTATTTTATTTTGAGAAAGTAGTGAAGGAAGTTACTTCTTTTTGTATTGTATTTATACCTCACACCATTAAAACATTTACGTTTGCATATTTAGGTCAGAATTGTGCGTTTCACATCCCCCAGCATCGAACATGAATTTATAAAATTATGTACACCACTTGCCGACCGGCTCTGTTAGTGCGGAAATGTGTCCCATGTGTATAGAGTCATGAGAAACACAAGTAATACAAAGGTAGCGAAATTTCGTTGAAATTTCCGACACATCGGCTGTAAAATCAAAACCCAAGATATATTTTACAAAGTTATCTTCAACGAAATGCTTCTACATGTTTTATCGCTAGATAGCTGATATACTTTGTCTTAGGCCAAACGACTCGAGAGGGTTAACGGACCATCACTTTCTACAATGGGGTATCCTATCTCAACCATGGCACCAATCAGCTTACGTTTCCCTGGTATTCGACCAATCAGATTTTAGAATGACCTACGGTAAAAATAATATAGGATATGGACTGTTGCTACCACAAAACGAAATGATATCCCCAAATATCTTCCAATCAGAGGCGGATACAGGGGGTGGGGGAGCAGTGATGACATGTATCCCCTCCGCATGGAAATGTGGCTCCCCTCCAGGAAGGCTTGAGTGTACTCGCCCATCTTCCGCTCCAGGGATTTCTCAGCCAAAGGCTCACCTCTCGGAGGAAAAGGCGCCACTTCAGCATGCTGGAGTGCACCCCCTCCCCGGTTCAACGATTTTCTGCCGACTGTGTCGTTCCGGGAACTTTCGCAGTGGTCCACCCTCTGATGAAATGGTGCTACTCCAGACAAGTGCCGATCCACCCACTGAAAATTTCTGGATCCACCCCTGCTACAATTTTTCCAAGTTAATACATGCAATTTTGGTACGCATCTTCATCTACATGAAACATCCATTTTATCAAAGTGGGGGCTGCTATTTTTTTTCGACAAGATTGTGTTACCAAGGAGTTGCGTTATCAGGTCCATCTGCTACCCTCCATGAAGGGTAAGAGGGTACTTTTTGCACCTCTGCAGGAGACTTGTGCATCGAAGATTATTTTTGACGTCAGCATTCCCCAAATCGCCGAAGCACGGGCGGAGCTTGGCATAGGCAATGGCGCATCCTTTGCCGACGCCATGATGTAAAAATTGAAGATAGCTTGGCAGGCCACTGATCTATGACGTACCACGAGGCAGTATCGAGGCTCGTTTTTACCATCATGTTGCGAGAGTTATCGACAATTACTCGAACTTGCTGCCAACAAATCCTCAGTGATGGACGTGCTAGGGTTGCACACAACTCAAATAACTGAGGGATCTCTCGAAGGCTATCCCAGATCAATGACCTAACTTGATGCCAGATGACCTTTGTGGGGATATGAGTAGTTATTTTGTTAATGTGCACCCAAAGACTGAACCAGACGTTGAATAGTGCCCCTGGGCACTACAAAGTATTGTCTTCAGACACTATTCATGAACGGTGTAAAATTATGCTGACATCTTAACCTCACCTAGCCCCTTATCTATCAGTTAATTTACATCAAATCACTTATGACTAGCATCCCGGGATATCGAGAAGCACTGGTGTACACATCCAGCGCATATCTGCAATCGCTGCTACACAGGTAATGAGACAAAACAAAGCTTTCAGTTTTTATTTGCAACAAGTGACATTTGAAGTGATATTGGACGTGAACTAGCGACACAAAAAGCAGGACTCCGGCATTAGTCGCGAGTTGATAAACGCTGGGCACGACACGATGACCACCGTCGCATGCGGCTCGCCTTCTTCACTTGTAAATGATCCAGGCAGAACACCGTCCTGCTCTCACGAACGCAGCGAAATATCGTTCACGGGCGATGGTTCGGCAGGAGGAGTTCGACATCTTGCCACCTCTGGTGGCCTGCAACCTGCCTAGATTTTCGCAAATGGCACGGAAACGGAGGGGTGCTATCGGGCAAGAGTTATGCGCACATCTTCGGACATTCATTGCGGAACCTCTGGTGTAAAACTCGTCATGTCAGGTCAGGTCAGGTTACTGACTTGTGACTTGTTACTGACTTCTTTGCGAACATGTTTTGGTGGATTTCCGTATATTTCTCATTTTTTAAGTTTTAATCCAAATATCTTGCTAACTATGTAAGATACCCTGATGAGATAAGCATCACCTTGTTTTTCATTCAATTTGAATGTCATTGAGGTGTGACATGATCCACACCTCATGAGATGTGGCATCATGAACTTGCTCCTGTACAGATTAGGTCAAGTCACGGAGGATCAATATTCTATTTCGGTTTTGGGTCACAAACACATAATGTTGAACCCCAGGGAATAACAATGAACGCTGGATTCGAATTCAGCACTCAAAGTTACCCTTTGAAATAGTTCGGACCACCTTTGGTGAACTGACCTTTGAACTGTACTGACCAGGTCAGCACAGGCGCATGTGGTCAAAGTGGGCCGAGGCTGGTTCTGAGGTGCGTGTGTTTGCTGATTTCGGATTGGGCGGTCATATTTATCCCACAGGACTGCAAATTGCTTTGGGCCTCAAAATATCATACGCCACGTTGACCTTGCGTTGCTTGCTATGCAATGCTATATGACGCTATAAGATGTTATTGAACGCTATAGGATCAGGCGACCCGTCGTTGGACTTTGATTGAATGATGGACACGGTAATGTGCATTTCATAAGAGTTTCATGCAAAGCGTGTGATTTATTTGGGCCCGAACTTGAAAAGGGTGCCAAATCTGCGGAAATCCGCCAGAACATGTTCAAGAACTTTGAACGACCCGAGAACATGTTCCCAGATCGGTGACCTGAGACTTGTCTGGGAACAGGATTCATGTCAAACAGTCTGCAATGAATGTCCACAGGTCTGCGCAAAGTTTTATGGCATTTCTGTAATATGCTGGATGAAAAACACGACCTTTCGTACCGCACCACAAGGGCGGGGCTAAAATGTTCAATGTAAACTTGTAAAGTTTATAAAAACCACTACAACAAGAACACTACAATAGATATAAACACAAAATTGCATCTGAAAAGACGCGCAATCAGAGGCACAGCCAAGAAGAAACTCCTCTCCACGTACCCAAGCAATTACACTGGATAAACGAAATTTTGAAATTCTCACCACGCCACACCGAAAACTTTCGGCTCACTTCGCGTGCGTGCTCTCCGTCCGATATTTTCCTACTTCAAAATCAGTGGCGTTGCTTTGCCATCGGCCAGCACAATTCCCAGTTGATCATACGTCGAAAAAACAATTAGTCGCCTGAGTGAGAACGAATTGTCGCCAACGCATGCTACTACCCTGGCGAAAAGATGAATGTCTGAGCACAGCGCCGCCCTCCCCTTGCCGCCATACGTTCCGCCACTCCTGCGAGAGCCCTTTTCGCAGGAGCGGCGGGGTCTGTCTGGATAGGAGGGGCGACTTCGTTGTCCAGACGAGTGCCTGTCTAGTTTAGAGGGGAGCCTGTCTAGTTCAGAGGAGCACCTTCGTTGCCCATAGAGGCGTCTTCGTGGTCCAGAGCTGCGCTTTCGTTGTCCAGAGGAACGCCTTCGTTGTTC
Organism: Ashinkailepas kermadecensis; assembly: GCA_034440615.1. Lineage (NCBI taxonomy): Eukaryota > Metazoa > Arthropoda > Thecostraca > Neolepadidae > Ashinkailepas > Ashinkailepas kermadecensis. The sequence goes on along the minus strand of JAOTOM010003379.1, from coordinate 60,506 downwards.
GAAGGGGTGCCTGTTTAAGCCGAGAGGGTTTCCGTTGCTATCAAGCAACGGAAGCCTTCCTAGCTTAGAGTGGCGCCTTCCCAGCTTACAGGTGCGTCTGCCTAGTCTAGATGGAACTTTTCTAGTCTAGAAATGCGTCTGCCAAATCCAAATGGTGCCTTCGTTGTCCAAAGGGGCACCTGTCTAGACCAGAGGGGCGCCTTCGTTGTCGAGAGGGCGTCAGTCTAGTCTAGAGGGCGTCTTTTGTCAGCGTTGTATGTGTATTTACGTGTGTTTTTGGTGGAGGAAGCAACACCAAGATGTGACGACTTCAGCGCCACATCTTGTTGGCGTCCGGGGGGGGGGGGCGCATTTTCGACCTCGATCCTCGATCAGAGGGGGCACAAATGCCACCAGTTTCCCATTGGATCCGCACTGGATGCAACTACTTTTGAAATGGCCCTTGATACAGTGTGTTGCTACATGTGATATTCTAGGAACACTGCATGCTAGCTTAGTTAGCTGGGTGCTATGGTCAGGCACACCACTCGGGAAGCACGCAATCCGAGCCAAATCGACATGACCTCTCCCAAGAGGCGGCCCGAGCCAACCGGACACAACCCCTCCCAAGCCAACCCAGCACATTCTCTCCAAACATGCTATCGAGAGAACAAAACCAACCCTACCTTGTCCGACTTGACCTAGCCTGACCCACGCTCACCCGACCGCAGCTCACTTGACTTGACCTTGTCAGATGCGACCAAGCCCAGACTAATCCGACCTCCCTGCTCCAGAACAGACACCACTGAACCCTACCCATCCAGACCTCACACAAGCCCATTGAACACCACCCGACCCTACCCAACCCGACCTCACACCAGCTGACCACGGACTTCCCAACCTCGCCCGACCCATTCCTACCCAGCCAAACTCATCGTCACCTCACTCCAGTCACCCTATCCAACCTCACCGACCCGTCACCATCCGAGTTCATCCAACCAGATCCCAGACGTCCACACGCAACTCGCACCTAGCCAGCCGGACCGGATCTAGACTGACCCGACCTGACCTGACCGATCCGTCACCATCCGAGTTCATCCAACCAGATGAACCATCCGAGTTCATCCAACCATCCAACACGTCCACACGCAACTCGCACCTTGCCAGCCGGACCGGATCTAGACTGACCCGACCTGACCTGACCGGACCGGACTAGATGCTACATCACCCGAGACGATACACGACTTACCCGACCTGATCTTACAAATGCCCATATTACCGACCATTGAGCCATCTCGTCCACATCTAACCTGATCTGAAGCATAGGTTTAGGCACAGCAGACGTCGAAGCGGCACATACATACGTACATACAGACAGACAGACATTCAGACAGACAGACAGACAGACAGACAGACAGACAGACAGACAGACAGACAGACAGACAGACAGACAGACAGACAGATATACAGACAGACAGACAGACAGACAGACAGACAGACCAGCATTTCCAGACAACTTTGAATAGATCGACCGCTATGTGTCTCCGATGGAGGTTTCCATATAATACACTAAACATTCTAACTACGATTTTGAAGCTGGTGAAGCTGATGCCGTCTTGCTGTAAGCTGGATAAAGATGCGGTGTCCTTGAAATTTCTGAGTACTGAAAGTATTTTTGTCTACCTCTTTGGTTCACCTTCCCGGTCAGGCCAGATAGTTTGATGCTAGGGGTGAAGCCGGTCATCTGGTTGTTGTCGCAGTTTTCAGACCCTTGTCGCGAATCTAAGGCGATTGATTTGCTTCAGTGTCGATGATATGCACACTGAAGACACAGCCAAGACAACGATAGGCACAAAGGTTAAGGTCACGGATCAGGCCAAGATCAAGTACCAGGAGTTATGTGATGAGCAATTGAAGCCAACGGCTTTCAAAACATATCGTGCTCAGGAAAAGGGTAGTGCGTTGCACCATTGCAAAGCCAATTGTACCCGTTTTTTGAATGATAAGAAACGGGCTTATAACATGCTCCCCACTTTAAATTGTTGTATTAAATAATTATGAAGCAAGACAAGAACATTCACAGAAAGCGTCGCGACCCCATTCACATGAGGCACGATGTCCGTGAAGAGCGTTACCTCTATAAACATCGTTATCTCTATAAACATCGATTTAGCCGTGCGAAATCCGTGTGCATCGTTATCTCTATACACACCTATATAGCCATACGATATCCGTGTGCAACGTTACCTTTATGAACACCGACATAGCCATACGATATCCGTGTGCAACGTTATCTCTATACACACGTATAACGGGACCGGCCATTCGGCCTACCGTTGTGATGGTTAGGTGCATGCAGCCATTTTTACTTGGTATTTGTCAGCATTTCTGCCTCCAGAGATCATGTGATGCGTGTGCTACCAGAACGCTTCCGGTCACGCCTCAGAGAACTGACCTGGTGTTGACTTGAAATCTGGAACACTACCAAAGAACGTATTGGGCCAGTAAATATATTCTGGTCAAGGAAGTTAAGTCGTGAAAAGTGATCCTTCGAACACATTACTTCTAGTTTGAATCCTCGTCTGGCCCACTGACCTGTACCGAGGTGTCAACTTTATGTATTCTTCAATGTTATATTCGTGCTTAACCCATGCTTAACGTTTGAACTCTGCATTCTAAATTTTGTTCCAGATCGATGTCCCAATGTACGTCCAATGTTCAGCATTGTGAGGTGAAAATCGGTCCTCAGCTGATTTTGGCCTGTTCTATCCGCATGACCACCTAACAGGACATGCCTTCCATGTTTTATGCAACATGTGCTCAATCATCGGAAAGTATGCTAAGTTTCAAAGTGACATCTTTAATGTTTCAGGAAGCATCTCAGAACAAATGCTAGGGTGGGGGTAAATTGGCCTCCCACAGTGCGAGGATTAATGTGGAGGTGCGCAGCGGGAACAGGCTCTATTCTTCAGGCCGACGGCGAAAGTGAAAATACATCGCTTTGGTGTCCCGTTGTCGCAAAAACGTTAGTGTCGGGTGTAGCAAAGCTTCGAGAAGTTGACAGTGTTAAACCTGTGCAATTTAGGGGGCAAATGGTGCTCAAATTGAGCTGCGGAAATGCACTCAAATCGTTTGCATCTATTCTATTTATCACAGCCTCTTAAATTCGATAGTTATCGGGCACATTGGTACAGCTGGTCGATGATTTTCTTGTGGCAGTAATTTGCATTGTCGTTTTTGCGGGTGCAGTTTCGTCGGCAGTAGCAAAATGTCTCGTCGCAGTATTTGCATTCACAATCTTGTCGCGTCGCAGTCAAAGTGTCGGAAGCTGTTGCCGAGGCAGTAATGTCGTGTCGCAGTCAAAGTGTCGGAAGCTGTTGCCGAGACAGTAATGTCGCGTCGCAGTCGTCTGTCTTGTCGCGTCGCAGTCGAAGTGTCGGAAGCTGTTGCCGAGACAGTAATGTCGCGTCGCAGTCGTATCATCGCAGAAGTGTCGTTCGCAGCCATTGTTGCGGGCAGTTTTTGTGGTCATAATACTCTCTTGGCACCATTCACGTCGTGGAATTGGATGCTTTTTGCCGATGCCGATGTTTTTTGTAGCCGACAGCTAACCACGAACGATCGTCCCACGAGACCAAGCAGGTAAATGCACAAGCTAGGAAATGTGACACAGATAATATCAGTCAAACCGGGCCAGAGCGTTTGATGTTCGATGCCGTTGATGTACAGCAAATTTGCAGAATATTTTATGGATTATCTATCGTTCAACTACCAGCTTGTGAGTAATTTATGACATCGTGGCTAGCTTGCAGCGACGGGGAGCACGAATGTCAAGTTATTGCACCACGCATTACCACCTCCCTTGACCGCCATACAGGATGCAGCCCGCATCTTACGAAAGCGTTGTGGCATAACACAGGCGTGCTTCCGTTCCACACAAGCGAAGCCCTCTACGTATCGTCTGCCACCATTTTCTGTCCCTTCTGACTCTCCGCTGACTCATTCGGCTCACGAAACCAAATGAGGTGACATCGAAGACGTCATGAGTCAGGATGGTTTTGGGTCAAAGCGAAACAACATGTCAAAACAGTAAGTTTTGGAATGCCCACTCGTTCTCGCTTGACTTGACGGGGCTCAATTAGATCGGCTTCACCTCGAACAGTCTCCAGCCGACCTGAAGTATACTTTCGTCATCCGACACACAATTTTATTCTGCTCCCAATAACCATAAACTGTATTCCATTCAGTTCGCACATATCTCGCCAAGAAAATAGACGGTTCTGGCAGATTCCACCTGTGAGCTCCGCGTGTGAATAGTACTCCAATATGTGCTGTACGATTGCATTCTTCACATAAACCATTGATGCATGTTACGCCAGTGCATCATTCAACTCAGACATGCTCAAATATCCCATGGTGCAAGGTTACCAACCGAAAGGAGTTGCTCGGACATCGATCACAGGCTCCCACGGTACCGCAATATCCGCCTCCCCCCCCAATGGCGAACGAGTAGCACATAAAGAAAATGATTGGCAAGTTTGTGCATAGCGAATGCCTTCTAGCCGAACACATAGCGAATGCCTTCTAGCCGAACACATAGGGAATACCTTCTAGCCTGACACATAGCGAATGCCTTCTAGCCGAACACATAGCGAATACCTTCTAGCCGAACACATAGCGAATGCCTTCTAGCCGAACACATAGGGAATACCTTCTAGCCTAACACATAGCGAATGCCTTCTAGCCGAACACATAGCGAATACCTTCTAGCCGAACACATAGCGAATGCCTTCTAGCCTAGCACATGGCGAATGCCTTCTAGCCGAACACATAGCGAATACCTTCTAGCCGAACACATAGCGAATACCTTCTAGCCGAACACATTGCTTTGCTTGTGTTCTTTCCTTTCATACCCATTGCACGGTGAGCGTTTCTGATTGTAAGAAAATCCAGTTTGTACATACCATGTTATCCGGGGAGCAGGCCGCTGGGCACAGTGTACACAGCGAGCTGTAGTCAGGATGAAGTAATCACCACCGGCCGCAGAACGGATCGACTTCAGCCTGCAGAACACAAGTACAGCCTGAAGTACACAAGTACAACATGGATTACTGAAGTACAACCTGAAGTACACAACTACAGCCCGAATTACTGAAGCACATCCTGAAGTACACAAGTACAGCCCGAATTACGGAAGTACAACCTGAAGTACACAGGGACAGTCTGAAGTGCACAGGTACAGTCTGAAGTACACAAGCACAGCCTGGAGTACATAAATACGACAGCAGGATCATCTTGACCTCACTGCTTTCAGCCTGCTCAACCCAGCTGACCAGCCACGGCCTATGCCGGAGGTTTGGCGGAGATGTGCCGAAGGTGTGTCGGAGATGTGCTGGAGGTGTGTCGGAGATGTACCGAAGGTGTACCGAAGGTGTGTCGGAGATGTGCTGGAGGTGTGCTGGAGTTGTGCTGGAGGCATGCTGGAGGTATGCTCGAGGTATGCTGGAGGTGTGTCAGAGGTGTACTGGAGGCATGCTGGAGGAGTGACGGAGGTGTGCTGGAGGTGTGCTGGAGTTGTGCTGGAGGCGTGCTGCAGGTATGCTGGAGGTATGCTCGAGGTATGCTGGAGGTGTGTCAGAGGTGTACTGGAGGCATGCTGGATGAGTGACGGTGGTGTGCCGGAGGAGTGCTGGAGGTGTGCTGGAGGCATGTTTGAGGTGTGCTGGAGGTGTACAGGAGGTGTTCTGAAGGTATTCTAGAGGTGTACTGGAGGTCTGTCGGCGGTGTGCTGGAGGTATGCCGGAGGTGTGACGGAGGCGTGCTGGAGGTGTGTCGGAGATATGCCGGAGGTGTTTTGGAGGTGTGCTGGAGGTATGCTGGAGGTGTGCTAAAGGCATGCTGGAGGTATGCTGGAGTTATGCTGGAGGTGTGTCAGAGGTGTGCTAGAGGCATGCTGGAGGTATGCTGGAGGTGTGCTGGAGGTGTGCTGGAGGTGTTCTGAAGGTATTCTGGAGGTGTACTGGGGGTCTGTCGGCGGTGTGCTGGAGGTATGCCGGAGGTGTGCCGGAGGTGTGACGAAGGCGTGCTGGAGGTGTGTCGGAGATGTGCCGGAGGTGTGTTGGAGGTGTGCTGGAGGTATGCTGAAGGTGTGCTAGAGGCATGCTGGAGGTATGCTGGAGGTATGCTGGAATTGTGTCAGAGGTGTGCTGGAGGCATGCTGGAGGAGTGACGGAGGTGTGCTCGAGGTGTGCTGGAGGTGTGCTGGAGGTGTTCTGAAGGTATTCTGGAGGTGTACTGGAGGTCTGTCGGCGGTGTGCTGGAGGTATGCCGGAGGTGTGTCGGAGGTGTGTTGGAGGTGTGCTGGAGGCATGTTGGAGGTGTGCTGGAGGTGTACAGGAGCTGTTTTGAAGTTATTCTGGAGGTGCACTGGAGGTCTGTCGGCGGTGTGCTGGAGGTATGCCGGAGGTGTGCCGGAGGTGTGACGGAGGCGTGCTGGAGGTGTGCTGGAGGTGTGCCGGAGGTGTACTGGTGGGGTGACGAAGATGTGCTGGAGTTGTGACAGAGGTATGCTGTTCTTTCGGCGCCCAGAGATGCACAACCCAACGTCGTTTATCGTCCAGTCTTTCAGCGACACCAGTGACACCAGTGCCACTAGTGACACCAGTGACACCAGTGACACCAATGACACCAGTGACACCAGTCACCTCAGCCGGCCACTATCGACTGATTCAGTGACACCAGTGACACCAGCCAGCGACTACTGGCTAACTTATAGCGGCATTGCTCAAACGTCTTCCTTCAGATTGCCTGCAGTGACAAAGACCAAGAACTTTGGTCGGCGACGATGTGCGAACCGTGACTGCATCTTCCTGGAAGCGTCGGTCCACCGAGCCGCATAGTGCGGCCGACCCTGCTCTGCACTCTGACGCCGATGTCTGAAGTGCGATCTCGTGTCTCTGGGAACTGTACAGCAGGTGGTCTGTGTAGCGCAGATCACTCCGTCCGAGCGGCAATTTCCCCGGGGAGTGGCGAGGTCAGACAAACATCTTCTTATCGACGGGGCCTGCATTATGAACGAATGGCAGAAGAGCGTTAACTTGCACGTACCTTCCGTGCATCTGGGCCGTGCTTTGCAACAGAAAAACTTGACAGCACTTGTGCCCGAAGCTGGTAACAGAATAACAAAGCAGAGTTTCTGTTTCCAGGCATGGCGACATTCTTACTACCAGCGAGAGCGAGGCCTAGCTAGTCTCCCCCTTATGCGAGTAGTTCCCCCTCGTACATGCGACGAACGAGGCCTACCAGCGAGAGCGAGGCCTAGCTAGTCTCCCCCTTATACGAGTAGTTCCCCCTCGTACATGCGAGGCCTAGCTAGTCTCCCCCTTATACGGGTAGTTCCCCCTCGTACATGCGACGAAGTCCGTCCGGTCCAGCCCATCCGGTCCGGCTCGGCCCACACTATGACATTTTAGAAACCTAATAACGTCCTCGTCCCATCCCTTCAGGTCCCAAGTAACCTAATAACGTCCTCGTTCCATCCCTTCAGGTCCCAGGTAATTTACTCAGAACTAGACCCGGGCTGTTAATTTTGATCTCTGGTTGCCTTCACCACAATATTCTTTTTGAAGCGCACGCAAAGTTTGTTCAAAGATCAGGTTGCATGACCGAGCATGGCCCTATAATGACTAGGGCTCGCCAGCCAGTCACCGGCCACGGTGTTACGTCATCATGCCACGTGACCTGTGTTCCCCAGGGCAACTGGGGTTAGTCTGATTGATGATGCTGCGCTCAACCTAGTATGTAGCATACACTGGGTGGAAAGGCAGACAAAAACTGCCGTCACTCAGCGTGACGCTTCTAAATTCCACTGATCTTTCCATAACCGCTTTCCCGAAACGTGCCTAGGGTCTGCTCGTTCAAATATGTGCAAATCACTTCTAGTGATTGAAATTGTATAATATGATTGGGGAGGGGGCTCAATAAACTTATACTTATTTGATCCGTTGTGCGCCAATAGACAACAGGGCTAAATGTGGAAATAATTATACAGGTACCCACCCCATCACCCCCAATAATACAGACATTTTCACACTTGATCAATACCAAGCAACATTGGCTCCGCCACGTTAACATTTTGTGGAGGATTTTCGCGGCTGTAGGTGCATTCCTTCCATGGAACGCCCACGGGCCCGATGCTGGACCTGTATAATGTTGAGGGATCTGTACGCCTCAACCCCAATGGTGACGGACATCATGCCGAGCGTCGCGCCATTTCAAATGTGAGAATCTGACGGTAACTTTGGCGCTGGCGGCCCACCAAAGTCCAGAAGCTGGCTTCGTGTCCCGTCCGATCGTCGGTGGTGGGCGGCCGGCGCGCTAAATGCCGGGGACGTATGTACCAGGATATAGTTACATAGGACCAATCGCAATGCAACGATATTCGCAATCCATCAGCATAAGTGACAATGACGTGGACATTTCAAGGAAGCTAAATTGTATAAATGAACTTCGCATAACTCGCCCTTTGGACTATGACGTGCAAATTCCGTGTATGGCCTGATGCTTTTACAGCGAGCTACCATTCATTTGACCACTCCAGGAAAAGCAAACGCATAAATGATATCGTTGCAGGTAGCCCACCACATATGGCACATGCAGAAGCAGGACCTCGTGCAAATGCGAGGAGGGGAGCCGGTACAGTCTTTTCCCTAAGACAACGGCAGTTAAACACTGACCGCACCAAACTGCCAGTGTCGTCAGCAGCTAAACGCTGTCACGAAACCGTCAGTTGCATCGACAAATACAAGCTGACCCCACCACACAGCCAGCGGCATCGACAGCTAAACACTGACAGCACCAAACAGCTAGCGGCATCGGCAGCTAAACACTGACCACACCAAACTGTCAGTGTCGTCAGCAGCTAAACGCTGTCACGAAACCGTCAGTTGCATCGACAAATACAAGCTGACCGCACCACACAGCCAGCGGCATCGACAGCTAAACACTGACAGCACCAAACAGCTAGCGGCATCGGCAGCTAAACACTGACCACACCAAACTGTCAGTGTCGTCAGCAGCTAAACGCTGTCACGAAACCGTCAGTTGCATCGACAAATACAAGCTGACCGCACCACACAAGCCAGCGGCATCGGCAGCTAAACACTGACAGCACCAAACAGCTAGCGGCATCGGCAGCTAAACACTGACCACACCAAACTGTCAGTGTCGTCAGCAGCTAAACGCTGTCACGAAACCGTCAGTTGCATCGACAAATACAAGCTGACCGCACCACACAGCCAGCGGCATCGACAGTTAAACACTGACAGCACCAAACAGCTAGCGGCATCGGCAGCTAAACACTGACCACACCAAACTGTCAGTGTCGTCAGCAGCTAAACGCTGTCACGAAACCGTCAGTTGCATCGACAAATACAAGCTGACCGCACCACACAGCCAGCGGCATCGACAGCTAAACACTGACAGCACCAAACAGCTAGCGGCATCGGCAGCTAAACACTGACCACACCAAACTGTCAGTGTCGTCAGCAGCTAAACGCTGTCACGAAACCGTCAGTTGCATCGACAAATACAAGCTGACCGCACCACACAAGCCAGCGGCATCGACAGCTAAACACTGACAGCACCAAACAGCTAGCGGCATCGGCAGCTAAACACTGACCACACCAAACTGTCAGTGTCGTCAGCAGCTAAACGCTGTCACGAAACCGTCAGTTGCATCGACAAATACAAGCTGACCGCACCACACAGCCAGCGGCATCGACAGCTAAACACTGACCACACCAAACTGTCAGTGTCGTCAGCAGCTAAACGCTGTCACGAAACCGTCAGTTGCATCGACAAATACAAGCTGACCGCACCACACAGCCAGCGGCATCGACAGTTAAACACTGACCGCACCAAACAGCTAGCGGCATCGGCAGCTAAACACTGACCACACCAAACTGCCAGTGGCATCGGCAGCTAAACACTGACCACACCAAACAGCTAGCGGCATCGGCAGCTAAACACTGACCACACCAAACTGCCAGTGGCATCGGCAGCTAAACACTGACCACACCAAACAGCCAGTGGCATCGGCAGCTAAACACTGGCCACACATAAAAGTCACAAAGTATTAAGGCTTAATAAGAGCCACAGGGGCCCATATGGGTCAAGCCTATCCAGAAAAGGTACCAGAAATGTACATACTCTCACCCCAATCAATCCCTCATCCCAAGTTCGTAGGAAGCCACATATCCCAGCCCATCTAGCACCACTCACTTGCTACCGCATAACACCCTCAACAATCACAAGCCCCTCCCATCATACCCATCGTGCCACCATAGACAATCTCATCAGCATCACATCCCGAAGGAAGGTGCCGAATCCACTGCCAGGCACACCCCACACAAATTCATAAAGCATTCAGACTTAATAAGAGACGCACTTGCTATTGCATAATACACTCAACAATTACAAACTCCTCCCATCATACCCATTGTGCTACCATAGACAATCTCACCAGTATCACGTCCCGAAGGAAGGTGCTGAATCCACTGCTAGGTACACCCTATATAAAGTTATAAAGCGTTTAGACTTAATAAGAGACTCACTTGCTACTGCATAACACACTCAACAATTTCAAACTCCTCCCAACTCCCAACTCCTCCCTGCCGATCAACCCTCCCTGGAATACAAAAAAACAAGCCCCCTATTCTTATAATGATTGTCTATGCCGTTTTTAAAGATGTTAAGTGTGTTGCTACTGACAATACTTCCTGGCAGCTGGTTCCAGTGTTCTACTACCCTGTTGGTGAAGAAAGACTGTCTTAACCTTGTCCTGCTGTGATTAACTTTAATTTTGAATTGATGACCTCTAATTGCATCATTTATGTTAAATTCAAACATTTCCCTGAGATATCCCTGTTCCTGACCATGAACAAATTTAAAAACCTCGATGAGATCTCCTCTCAGCCTTCTATATCTAAGTGAAAACATATTCAATTTCTTCAATCTTTCCTCATATGCCAGGTTGCCTATACCATTAACCATTTGTGTTGCCTCTTTTGTACTCTCTCTAAAAGCCAACAACCTTTCTCATAACTAAGGGACCAAGCTTGGACACAGTATTCCAAATGTGGCCTGACATATGCACAGTAAAGCTTCCTGATGACCTCCTCACTTTTGTATGACACATTCCTCTGTATTGCCCCAAGCATTCTTAGTGCCTTCTTCCTGGCTTCTTTGGTCTGTTCTGATGCCCCCAATTTTGTGTTCAAAATAACACCTAAGTCCTTCTCCTGCTGAGTCACAGATAGTACTTGGCCATCCATCAAGTATGGTGCCTTCATATGCTGCCTACCTACATGCATGACTTTGCACTTATCAAAATTAAACTTCATTTGCCATTTTTCTGACCACTTCACTAGCTCGTCTAAGTCTTTCTGTAGCAAAACCTGCTCATTGTGCCCTGTTATTGCCCTAAAGATCTTCAAATTATCCGCAAATTTCAAAACCTTACTGCTTAGGCCACATTCAATGCTATTCACATATATAATGAACAATAGTGGCCCCAGTACCGACCCCTGGGGGACTGCACTTAGAACATTTTGCCATGATGACTTTGTACCATTTAGCATCACTCTCTGCTGTCTATCTGAAAGCCACAACTCTATCCATTTTAGGATGCTACCTGCAATACCATGGACCTGAAGCTGCATCATTAACTGTTTATGGGGTACCCTGTCAAAGGCCTAAAGTCAAGATATGCTACATCAACCTGATTTCCCTGATCAAATTGTTCTGCAGCAAAATTCAAAAAGTCCAAGAGATTTGTGAGACACCATCGCCCTTTTCTAAACCCATGTTGAGTATCTTGAATCAATCTGTTTCCTTCCAGAAAACTAACTATTCTATCCTTGATAATTGATTCGAGTACCTTGCAGACTAGGGATGTGAGGCTTACTGGCCTATTGTTTTCAACTTTCCCTCTTTCTCCTTTCTTGAAAATAGGAACTACATTTGCCCTTTTCCAATCTGTTGGAATTTCATTTTGTGAAACTGATCTACAAAATATTATACTAAGTGGAATTGCCACTTCCTTTTCAGCTTCCCGCAATACCCTAGCATAAATTCCATCAGGTCCTGCTGCCTTGTTTGGCTTTATTTGTCTGATATAATTGAAAACAATATCACTATCAATTAAATCAACATCGTGTATCTGATCACCTGTCACTAAACTGTGGTTCACGGTTGGCAGATTAGTCACATCCTCCACTGTAAACACTGATTTAAACTGCTTGCTCAGCTCCTCAACCATCTCACCATCCTCACTCAATATAGTCCCATTTACTTCCAATGGACCAATTGTGCTTGAAACTTTACTTAGCTTGTAGAAACTAAAGAACTTTTTACTGTCCCCATTACGGTTCCTAGCCAAATCCAATTCTTTTGCTCGCTTTGCTGCTCTGATTTTCTGCTTCAAAGCATCTCTAGATTTTTGATACGACCTTAGATTTACGATATTTGAAGCTTCCTTAAATACTCTAAATGCATCTTTCTTAGCCTTAATTGCTTTCATCACATCTGGTGTAAGCCATGCTGGCTTCCCTACCCTTCTTTTGCGCCTTTGCTTTTGGGGGACATGTCTAATCTGAATTTCCCTCAAGTAAGATTTGAATTTTTTCCCACATTTCACAGGCATTTAAATCAAGGAATTCTTCTTCCCATTTTATGGCACTTAAAGCCTCTCTCATGCAGTCAAAGTCTGCCCTGTTAAAATTTGGAATCTTTGCCAAATTTTCCTTGATTGTCCCTGCTACCTGTGCCGTGAATCTCACTATGTTATGGTCACTTCTTCCCAGAGTTTCTCCTACAGTCAAGTCTTGAACTAAATCACTTAAATCTGAGAAGACAAGGTCCAAGACAGTTAGCGGCATCGGCAGCTAAACACTGACCACACCAAACAGTTAGCGGCATCGGCAGCTAAGCACTGACCACACCAAACTGTCAGTGGTATAGGCAGCTAAACACTGACCACACGAAATTATCAGCGCAGCCGAGGGTGAGGACATCCACGTAAGTTTGAGGATGGCAATGCCACAGGTCAAGGCCATCATAAATTAATACGGCAATGCAAATACTAAGCAAATTTAGCATTACCAACACACATATCGTATGCATGTACTAAACACAAATGCTGCTAGTCCGGATAGCTTGGACGCGATGTGACCGGACGTCACCAGTACCCTGACGCGATGTGACCGGACGTCACCAGTACCCTGACGCGATGTAACCGGACGTCACCAGTACTCTGACGCGATGTGACCGGACGTCACCAGTACCCTGACGCGATGTGACCGGACGCCATCAGTACTCTGACGCGATGTGACCGGACGTCATCAGTACTCTGACGTGATGTGACCGGACGTCACCAGTACCCTGACGCGATGTGACCGGACGTCACCAGTACTCTGACGCGATGTGACCGGACGTCACCAGTACCCTGACGCGATGTGACCGGACGCCATCAGTACTCTGACGCGATGTGACCGGACGTCATCAGTACTCTGACGTGATGTGACCGGACGTCACCAGTACCCTGACGCGATGTGACCGGACGTCACCAGTACCCTGACGCGATGTAACCGGACGTCACCAGTACTCTGACGTGATGTGACCGGACGTCACCAGCACTCTGACGTGATGTGACCGAACGTCACCAGTACTCTGACGCGATGTAACCGGACGTCACCAGTACTCTGACGTGATGTGACCGGACGTCACCAGTACTCTGACGTGATGTGACCGAACGTCACCAGTACTCTGACGTGATGTGACCGGACGTCACCAGTATTTTCAATTCTTCCACATTGTATGCCACGTCGCAAAGCATTTGTCTGTGGCATATTTCGACAGATACAACTTGGTTGAAAGTTGAAAACACGCGGATGCCATACATAATCGATCCATCCACACTTACTGTGAATGCCGATATCGTAGAAGTTACCAGGCGAAAGTTTTTCGTGTCCTGTTTTGCCCATTTCTTCTTCCACGATGTCATTTGTACCAGGCAGAAATTGGCCTCATGATATGCAAAGCTTCGAAGAGGTTTGTGGTCGTACGATGCATTTTGACACGCATCTCAAATTGACCTCACTGAGCCATAACCTGACGTGACCTGAGATACATGGCCTGAAGTGTATTTGTGCTCGCTTGTTTTGAGTCAACTGACTTTTCGACATTTCGATAGTCCAGGCATTATATATATTAAACGCACATCATGGGCTGAACCAAATCTTCATCATTATCTAGGTATCGTTCGATGACCCTTACCAACCTCAAACCCTTAATCCTCAGCAACCTCAAAACCTTGTGACTAGTAATATAATTTAATTGGAGTACTGCCAAGGCACCCTTTTGTGTACTCTGTTCTTGGGCCATCTAGTACCTTTATAATTTGGCGATCGATCATTTGGTTCTGGGCAGTGCAGATCTGCAGGGCTGTATTAAGATTAGCTCTCCATCAATGTATGATGTCCTCCGGCCGTGTCGGCTGCCTGAAAGGCCCAGCCGCTGTCGGGCTAACCGTCGGGTCTCACAGTGATTTCCGCATTCAACAAACTGGCGGTCAGAGCAGCTAAATGATTGATCAGCTAACCCGGCGCCGCCGGGATAGCCAGAAGCCGTTGGTGCCCGGGAAGCCAATTTAATGCCTACTTCCTGCAGAACCAATCGATTCATCTTGAAAACATCGATAATTAGAGATAGCCCACGATCAGATCACTTAACAACCTTCTATTTGTGTGTGAAGTAGTTCAATGCCAACATTTAACGAATTTCTTTTGACGTCTAAGCTGGAGTTGTTCTATATAGTCGGACTTTATGGGGGGGGGGATGATGCCACCAACTTAGCGATGACGACCGTTGCCTACTTAAACTGTAAGGATGAAGCTTTCATGTTCTAAATGCCTAGCCCGTCGGGAATAGATACTCTATGAAGTGGTGGCCTTCCAAACACTCAGCTAACGTTGTGGTGGACGTTCAAGCTAGCGTCGTGGTCATGGCGCACGTCCGAGCTAACGTCGTGGTCGTGGCGGACATCCGAGCTAACGTCGTGGTCGTGACGGACGTCCGAGCTAACGTTATGGTCGTGGCGGACGTACGAGCTAGCGTTATGGTCGTGGCGCACGTTCGAGCTAGCGTCGTGGTCGTGGTGGACGTCCGAGCTAACGTTATGGTCGTGGCGAACGTCCGAGCTAGCGTTATGGTCGTGGCGGACGCCCGAACTAGCGTCGTGGTCGTGGTGGACGTCCGAACTAATATCGTTGTGGGCATCGGGGCCGTGCGCTCGCTGTGCAATGGTCGGTATTCCTGATGCAATTCGAATTGAATGGCGTTTAACTCGGCGCTGTCCTCGGTTGTCGGTACCACTTGACTTCCGAGGAGGGACTAAATCGACACCCCTGCACCCATTAACACCTCGGAATCCAGCCTACATATCGGAAAACGCTGCTGAGTCGGCTGACCCTGCTGATGGTTCCCCACGGCACACCACTTGGGCTCAAGCGGATGGCCTGCATTGGAATAGGCTGCCCAACCTCCGCGGCGTTCGGCGAAAGCCTCACAACTCGCCGCGCCGCGCCACGCAAACAGCAGAACTGTGAAATAGGGAGGCAACAAAGGATTGCTCTTGCTATTGCAAGAAAGGATAATTGTTGGGGCGATTTCAAGGGGATCGGGAGGTCCAAACGGAGATCATGTGGGGTTAAGCTGAAACAAGTGACCTCAACCTTCTGAAATGACATATTTCTTGTTGTTAAGCGCATGGAATTATAATCGGGAATTGGGACTTTGGTGCATTCAATGAATGTAAGTGATGCAAATTAACACAATTAAGGGAAAGATAGATAGAGCGAGAGCGGGAGAGAGATAAAGAGAGAGAGAGAGAGAGAGAGAGAGAGAGAGAGAGAGAGAGAGAGAGAGAGAGAGAGAGAGAGAGAGAGAGAGAGAGAGAGAGAAAGAAAGAGAGAGTGGGAGAGTGAGAGAGTGAGAGAGTGATAGAGTGAGAATGAGAGAGAGAGAGAGAGAGAGAGAGGGCAAAGATTCATGGAGGTGCAATCAGTACTTCGTGTTGTGCGTTTTGAAGTGCTATCGACATATGTTCCTCAGGGCGGAGGGAAATCGGCTCATAAAAAGCCTAAAACCTTTGGGCAAAGGCCAACCACAATTGCTCAATTGGTATCAAAATCCGTACCGTCGGAGATCGCGCGATTATTGGCAGACCAGAGTCGCGGACTTGAGTCAGTGCGACGCTTGCGATACCCACTGAGTATCCTTTGCGGGTGGGATAGCACGACCTGTTGCGTAATTTAACAGCAGCTATCATTCGGCTGCATAGCTCAGCATCGCGAAGCGCCAAACACAGGAGCGGCACATGATTGTAGGCAAAAATCGTCTTAGAAGCAGTTAACGCCCGCTCCCTATGAAACCTCACTATTCAGTGAAACCCTGCTCGCCCCTCTGGTGACCAAGCTGTGCTCACTCCACACTCGACGCTTTGCCCTGGAGTGATGCCATAATACTACCCAGTGCTTCTATGATGTAATGCTGTTACTAATCATGTTTAACTTCATTATCTGACTTCACGGAGTTGAGTTCATGCGAAATATGCTAATTTCATTACTTCGAAGATACTAAGAGCTCGGCACTGTTGGTGCAAGTTGCTTGGACGATTATGACGCCGTGGACGTTGATGACGCCGTGGACGTTGATGACGCCGTGGACGTTGATGACACCGTGGACGTTGATGACGTCGTGGAAGTTGATGACGTTGTGGACGTTGATGTTGCTGTGGACGTTGATGACGCCGTGGACGTTGATAAATTGTGCACGGTTGTGTATGAATCATTCTTAATGGTACACAGCACCCATTGAAGTCCATATATTGAATGTACGACAGCCAATGGCGTAGGTAGGAGTCTAAGAAGGGGGGTTGGCATTATTTGTTCTTTATGGCTGGTTCTTCTGCTCAGTCGGTGCCACACATACATAATATTTTGTAATCTTGCATACTATCAATTGCTACCGTGATTGTTTTGTCCAGAGGCGCCACGAGGAAACTATACTAGGGAGGATCCTGTGTGGGAAGGCTACTACAATTATTGTCATTAGGGAAATCCCGTGGCTCTGCCACTGCGTGTGATTTATTGCAATCGTTGACCATAATTAACTCCCCACGTCTCGAACCGCCATTGGCCAAGTGTTACCCTGGCTGTCCCATTGCCTACAGTGGCTTGAATAGGGTGTGTCCTGAATACTTCTCGTCATTTCCTGGATCCGCTATTGGAAATCTTCTGGCTCCGCCACTGCTTGTGTTACAGTATTATCGTTTGTCCTGAATCCTCCCCACCTCCCGAATTTCGATGGCAGCCAACCTCCTTGACACTGCTTTGAGGAAGCCGGTCACCTTTTGCCAATTTTTCTCTCCTGGATCCGTGTCAGACATGACTAAACTCAAAACACGAATTTCGGCAGGTAACCACGATAGTGTGGGAAGCAGATGATTTCCAAATTGTGATGAACTGAACAGCAAAACAATGCAGATATTCAGATGCATGCGCTGTTCCAAGTTTTCGCAAACAAAAAACTCTTCGAGGTGCCTCCAGGTATTCGACCCTAGCAGCTTCCGAAATAGTTAAGAAATTGACATTTTGATGGGTTAAAATGGAAACCCTCCTATCACAAACCGTTAGGGAACGGCAGGTAAAACACCACGGAAAGTGAATGGAATCCACCTACCCCCTAACGGAATAGGGTATTGGTGTTTCCTCCTCTTAGGCGATGAAAAGGCAACGTGTATGTGGCTATCACCCAGAGCGCCTCATTCGAACTCGATCCTTTTTATCTTTGGTATTTTTCACCCACCCCTTTGTGTTTCGATTCATGCAAATAGGGACGAAAAGGGATACGGGCTTTTCTCGAGAAGCACAATGTTTGGAAACTTGAATCACTAACCCGTTTTTGCGGTGATTTATTGAAAGGAAGACTTAGAGGCTCTATGCTGCTAAGGCTCAGAAAGCTTAGAAGGCTCTATCCTGCAAGATAACCATAAACCCCTTCCACGTGCCACTTTTATATCGGAGGGTTATGCACACGCATCTTCAATGGCGCCATTTTTGGCTTCAACCTGGTCACAACTGCAGGCGTCTGACGCGAAGCCATCTGTTCCAGCTATGACCTGCGGAACGGCAAGGAGGAAGACCGCACGTGGTACAACGTGACCATATTCGGTTCTCGGGCCGACTTTTACGCCGAGCGACGGCCCGCGGCGCTGACCTTGCGGCGCGTCGTGCCCTCCGATCAGGGCCTCTACAAGTGTCGGGTGGACTTCCAGCACTCGCGCACACGCAACGCCCTGGTCAACCTCACTGTCGTCGGTGAGTCAGAGCGTTGTACCATCTCACCGCCGTGGGTGAGTTAGAGCGTTGTACAAGCTCACTGTCGTGTATAAGTTAGAGCGTTGTACAAGCTCACTGTCGTGTATAAGTTAGAGCGTTGTACCATCTCACCGCCGTGGGTGAGTTAGAATGTTGTACAATTCACTGTCGTGGGTGATTTAGAACGTTGCACAACCTCACTGTCATTGGTGAGGTAGAGCGTTGTACAACCTCACTGTCGCGGGTACGTTAGAGTGTTGAACAATCTCACTGTCATTGATGAGGTAGAGCGTTGTACCACCTCACTGCCGTTGGTAAGTTAGAATGTTGTACAATTCACTGTCGTAGGTGAGTTAGAGCGTTGAACAACCTCACTGTCGTCGGTGAGTCAGAACGTTGTACAACCTCACTGTCGTGTGTAAGTTAGAACGTTGAACAACCTCACTGTCATTGGTGAGGTAGAGCGTTGTACAGCCTCGATGCCGTCAATGAGTTAGAGAGTTGCACAACCTCACTGCCGTGGGTGAGTTAGAGCGTTGTACAACCTCACTGCCATGGGTGAGTTAGAATGTTGTGCAATCTCACTGCCCTGGGTAAGCTAGAGCGTTGTAGAACCTCACTGTCGTGGGTAAATTAGAGCGTTGAACAATCTCACTGTCGTGGGTAAGTTAGAGCGTTGTGCAAGCCACTATAGTGGGTAAGTTAGAACGTTGAACAACCTCGCTGTCATTGGTGAGGTAGAGCGTTGAACAACCTCACTCTCGGGGGTGAGTAAGAGCGTTGAACAATCTCACCGTCATGGATGAGTTAGAGCGTTGAACAACCTTGCTGCTGTGAGTAAGCTAGAACGTTGTAGAACCTCACTGTCGTCGACTAGTTGGAACCGCGGGTGCAAGTCCGACGCAGTCGATGCGCCCCTAAACTCCAACCGCAGGCGCAGCCAGGAGGTGGGACGGGCGGTCCCGGCCCCCTTAACAGACCCACTAGATCAAACAAAAACAAATAGATTTTCACAACACAAAACCCGAAATTTTGAACACTTCACGTGGATGTTTCATGACATGTTGTGTTAATCCGGCCACCTTTAAGAAAATCCTGGCTTCACCCCTGGTTACATGTTCCATGGCTTAGGCTCCTGGCTATGCACCCCGCCGAAATATATTCCAGGCTTTACTATTGCTGGTCGCTAGGATGGTAGGCTGTGCCGCTTCACAGACATTATTGGTAGGCTGCGCCGCTTCACAGTTATGCATTATGTGATAGTCTACCAGGTTGACCACGGGTCAGCGTTCCAACCATAGGAATTCGCTTGTGCGGTTGTGACGTGGCCATTTTCCCTGCAGCCATGAAGTGAGAAACACGGGTCTATGCTGTTCTCGCCTTGCATGCCGCAGTCGGCCAAACAACATTGGCAGTTCAGTGAGCAGGCTACCACTGGACTCCTGTCGACAAGCAACAATTGATGGCTACGGATTTCGGACTTCGGCGACACAGAATGAGCCGGAAAGGCTGGAAGGATCACGGTTGCAAAGGATGTAGCGAAAGGAAAGGGAAGGTTTATGATGTCAATGAAGCATTCTCTTGCCCTAAAATAATGATATAATTTCCAACTTTTACACCTTTTAGAAGCTTCGTTGGAATTCTTGCTGGGGTGGCTTTATGGACCAGGATCCACTTGCTAAGCAGAGCTTGTTGCGTGAACCCTGGCCGCACCACCCGATCCATCAACTTCAGTTCGACAGTATAATTTTGATCGAATGCTTAACGTGCCGTCAATGCGTCGGCACGACTACCTCGGCAGCTCGTTCTCGATCTCAATGTGCCAGTTGACAGCTGACCCTGCCAGCCTAAAGATATATTCAAAATTGAGTCCCTATAATATCCGACTCATATTATAGCGATTCAAGCCTTGTCTTGCCCGGACAGGGCCAGCGCAGGCCAGCGTTCAAAACAACTGAGCTACCGGGCGGCAAATCCCGGGAAGGCACAGACTTTCTAAATTCAGATTGATGGACAAATATATTAATTTCTTGATTAAATTATACCTATTCATTGGGAAATCCAAGTTTGTTGTGCGTATACCATATGTTGTATGCTATACTATTATATTTGTTATATATTGAGCACTGTATAAGAATCGACATATTGAGATTTCCGTACGGATAAAATATGTATTTAAGTGGATACCATTCAGCCAACTATTTTATACTCAGAAGTTTTAGTTTATATTGCTTGTACACCAAATGTAACCAGGCCATCGGTCCTTCTTGGTGTGAAACCACCTTTGATTATTTGAAGACTGAGCAGCATTTAATGCCATGTTTTGATGTTGAATTGCAACATGTAGAGCATAAATAACGCCCCACGGAGCCAGTGAAGTACATTTTCCAAGGTCAAGGTCATTCTAGAATGCTCTGCCCACACGACATCGATCGTGTGAAGTTCAGTGTGACCGGCATTCTGGAAATTTATATTTTGCCAAAGCTGAACCGACTCCACTGCCGCACTTTTGAGAAATGTCGGGAACAATGACCAATTAATTTGTCTAGCGGCAGCCTGCTCACTGAACTGCCAGTTTCCTTTGTCCGACTGAGAAATACAAGGCAGGAGCAGCATAGACCAGTCTCTCTCACTTCATGGCTGCATGGTAAATGGTTCTGTGACGACCGCAAACGCGAATTCCTGTCCTTGGACAGTGGGCCGTGGTCAACCTGGTAGACTGCCACGCAGCACCCACCTGTGAAGCGGTACAGTATTCCCTGCCAATAATTGGTGTGAAGCGGCACAGCCTACGTCCCTAGTGACCAGCCATGGTAAAAATGGTATCCTGGAACATATTCCGTTCGCCAACTTGCTACACATGAATTCCGAGGTGCATCGCGAAGTCCTTATAGGTGAACCTGACTGACACATACATTTCATAAATATGTCTTGTGGTAAATGGACCAGTGTAAGGCACCATTAGAACCGCCGATCGAACGATGGCCAGACCAGGGTATGAGGCTCTAGGGTGCTGTATCACTGACGGAAAGGTTTCCATTCGTGTTGTGCGCTGGAAGCCGCGTTTTCCCGCCGCCGCCGCCGCCGCCGCCGCCAATGTGGCTGCTGAACTATTGTCGGTGAGCTTGACTAGGAGAAGTCAGTTCCACCTCCGACTCACGCGAATTGGGGTCACACCGGTCCCGCTGAGAGAAAGGGCTATCTGAGGGAGCTTATAATCGACAACACAACACGGGCGTGCTGGCATATAATCGGCATCATGGCGAGCGGGGTACCTGTGATCCTGCCACAACGACAACCTGGCTCTATTGTCAGCCCAGGGTGATATGACCATGTCGCTTTCAATTTCGCTGAAAGTGAGTTCAGAACAAATTCAATCGTTCCAGTTCCTAGTCGTTCCAGAAATAATTACGACTGATTTCGACAAGTACAAAGTGCATGTACAACCTAGACACGTGCACCATATCCGGTATGGAAGCTAGATATTGGATGAGTACATCCAATTGCAACATAGGCAGCATTCAACATTTGAAAACGTATCTACCTGCAACCGAACTTATTGCCTTCCTGCCGAAATTGGATTCCTGTGCCGCATACTGTGCATGTATCTCAGAAATGTACCGAATTGTTCAGCCGGCTTCCGACAGTAGGCTCTAGCGCTGCCTTCATGGTCGCGCCGCTTTTCTTTCCGGCGTATGCTGCACACAGCCATTCCGCGCGACATATCGTATTGCACTGCCACTCAGACGGCCGGCCGATCGGCCCCGGGGCGCGCAGGTCACGTGTCACGTGACAGGCGGCAGGACGTTGCCACGTGACCAGAGTCCGGCGGAATTCGCATGGCCAGCTACGGATGGGGCACGATAAGTACAGGTACTCTTTGAAGAATACAATGCCATCATATCAAAGGCAGGCAAACAGTACGTACTTCGAAGCGCAGACGGTATAGCAATCCTCAAAATTATCCGATCAGGCCTAATTCGGATTGAAAAAGGAAGACCTCACATGTAGCAACAACCTATAAGGTACCTTGTTGAGAGGATCAAGAGCAAGTGCCAGTAAACTCCTCCATTCGAACCTGGAAGTGTTTCAGGATGTTTCTTGGTGCATTATGTTAACATTGCGAGCCCAATGCTATCTCGCCATCGAATACAATAGGTGGAGCTAATACCGACCTCGAGGCCAAGTCGGCTGTGACGCGTCACAGTTCTCAACCACACGGTCACTAGTAAATGCATGTGTATCACAACACATTTATCACATACTAATTTACAACATAGCACTGTGCGCGACGCCCAAGTTCCTTGCTGCTAAACTGTGCAGTTCCACCAGCCGTAAATTATAATACACGTTGAGCAACCTTACAAATAGAGTTGTGAAAACTCGATAACATGCTGAACTTGATACGCAAAACCTGACCCGCTACGAAACGATTTGGGAAATAAGTATGTGAACTCGAAACTCTTAGGTTATAAGACACAAATCCTACACAATTAAGCTACTTGGCCCGGCGTATTCCGTGTTTGCAAGGTACATTGTTGGACAGGTCAAGTACGCCATAGCCCGCGAAATGCTTATGAAAAATGAAAACCGGCGAAATGAAAACTTCTAAATGCGTTCCGACCGGCTGCTGATCCGGACCGGACTGCTGAAGTTAGATTTTTCTGGTATTTGAAGAAAGACTTTCTCAGCTTCCAGCCTCGCTCGTGGAACGTAATTGAGGTATGAGAGACGTGACGGTCGGATCTCGCTCATAAGAGCGCATTATCATATGCACGGAATTATGGCTTTCTCTTCTACTTCCCCCACATTCGAAATAATCCACTCTTCTTGGAAACTAGCATACGGCGTTGGCTCGGCGCTAATTGGATCCTGGGTGTGCCGGCTGACTCAAGAAGCTGGCTGAGCTGGTGAGTTGCTAAGCTGCGGCACCTGATGTTAAGACAACCCACGTCCCCCTAGGCGACGGGGGGGGGGGGGGGATCTTCCCTAGTGAATTGCCGCGATATCTCAAAACCGGTTGGAGATTTCGACACGAAACTGGCAAAACCTGTTCCCACATTAATTCTGCACAGCTTCGACCCATCCTAAGGTCGAAGGCACTGAAGAGCCTGTTGGCGATAGATATTCTTCATACTATACGACACGCTACAAGTTAGCCCGTTTTTCCGGTCAGATCCTCACACCCCTTCTCGGGGGGGAGGGCATTATATGCTCCCCTCTAATATCCAAACTAATCGTCGCACAAAGCCAGAAGAGGTGTCATCGGAAAGCGCTCGACGAGTAGGGTCAGACGTCGCCCGAAACATTTTCTCCACTCAAAGCGTGACGTCACTAGGGGGAGTTATGTGGTCACGATTGACGTCATGTTATTCGTTCTGGGGAGTTCATTTGGGGGATGATTTTAAAAACAAAGCTTACACTGAGTAAGAAAAGGAAGGTGAAATCGACCATGGCCCCAACATGTTTGCCCACCGCTTTTTTCTTCAAGTTTGCAAAGTTTTGGCTTTTCCTTTTTCGTTTCTTTTCTTCTCATGGTTTGAGCGCACCGACAGACGTTGTTTTAAGTAAAAGTAGAAGGTGCTTACCTTCATAGAAGGTGCTTACCTTCATAGAAGGTGCTTACATTAGCCAGAATAGTCAATTTCAGCCCTAATGTGCAAATAGGCAAAACAAATAAGTCATCAAAAACGCAGAATGCAAACATTCCTCCGGTGCGTTTTGTTACGTCCCTAAAGATAAGCAAACGCTGAAAGTATCCTTCAGATATCTTTACCCGTGAAAGCGTGACGGCCGGTTTAATTTTCTTTGGAGGTCACCCCACTTGACTTTGACTAACTCAGTGGCCATGGTTGACTTGACCTCAAACAACATGTCAAATAGATATGCTAAAAGGTATGCTGAATTTCTGCGCGCTGGCACCCGCCGTCTTTTTTTCACTGCCCGCATACAACTTAGGGGGTGGGTGGGTAAGGACCCCCAGAAACGGCGCGGGTTAAAACGATAAAGGGAGATAAGGCATCGTTGGAAGATGGCTGGCCGACATTTTGATGGTATCGGTCTTGACGAATTATGAGTTCCACGAGTCCCACCAACCGTGCTGGTGAAAACAATGTAGGCAGGTATTTACGGCGCAGGTGACAGGCATCTAGGACACAGCTGCTAACCGATTTCGAAATTGTCCGTGCCTTGGCTTACAGAACCCATGTTTGGTCCAACGTATTCATGGCTGAAAGGAATGTTACCGTATCTAAAGATTCAAATTTATGTCGGATCCGATATGAATTCTGCACCGAGAGGAGACTGCTACCGAATTTTGCATTGATTATTCAGCAGTTTTCAACCTATAATAAATGCGTGAGTTCAGCTTAAATGACTTCTCTTAACTACTTCTCTGGATCCCAAGCCACACAAACATACATGGTAATGAACACGCAGACACAGAAGCAAACCTAGCCACAACACTACAGCAAACCACGCAATGCCCTTACTCACAATCAGACTACTACCCCACAATACACAAAGCCATCAACAAACACATACAACAAACCTGGGACACAACAACAACACAACTCAACGAAATCCACCCCAAACACGAACAATGGCACTCCATCAACCAAAACACCAGATTCAAATAACGCACACTAACACGAATACGAACAGGACACACAGCACTTACACATTCATACCTCCTCCTACGACAACAGCGACCACAATGCACAACATGTCACCGAACACTTACAATCAAACACATACTCATTTACTGCACCAAATACAACAACCAAGGACAACACAGCACAAATTACTGCACCACACATAACATTCCACTAAGCCTCACTACACTCCTCAACGACGACCATCCAGCACTACACAAATAACTCTTCCACTTTCTCGCTATCACACGCCTAATCGAACAACTGTGAAGAAAAGGAAAAAAGGAACGGGAAAAAACAAACAAAAACCTAAGGACAAAAGGAAAAAACACATATAATAACTTACGATTAAAAAGAAAAAAACAAAACAAAAACAAAACAAAAAAATCACCAATACCCCAAATACTACATATGTTCTAGCAATATTAAACAATGGCGATGACCCGACCCCGACCCCCCACTACAACCCATACCCCGAATTGGCACCGTCCGGACTGGCAACTCTTCTCGTCTACATCATCTCCGACTCTCGACCATCTCTACAACTTCCTGGAACTATGATCTAATCAGCTCCACCCAGCTCACTTCAAACTCCAAGACGCTCACAACTCTACTACAGCACCGATCAATAAACCAACCCTCTTCCTCCCTACGTAAAACCCTTATACCTTCACATACCAATACCACCATCAAACATCCGGAAACAGCCGACATCACCACACGGTGTCAGGCTGGCAAAATTCAAACACACACACACACACACAAACACACGCTTAAATGAACGATCATTCATGTCCACTACCATTTTGGGGACAAAAATAACAGTAAGCTGATCAATGTAAAAGCCACATTTTTATCGACGTGAAGTGGTTTCTGAACCAAATGATGATGGTTTTCACTGATTGGAGTATCGCTTCCAAGTATTAACTAATTATTTTTCAACGTCGGATGTCCGACATCCTTTTTGCAAACACGGCCATGTTTATGAAACGACAGCCCTGAACAGGCCATCGGAGCTGGATGATATGATTCCTCGTGAAACATACCGGCTTTATTTTGCTGCTTAATATCACGGACTGCTGAGATGGTCGAACTATCCTCCCTGATTTGCCAATTTCCGCCAATTTCCGCCAATTTCCGCATCAAACGAAAGGTGCTGAGCTTTGAATAGTGCTTGCAGTAAGGGAATCGCTTCGTCTGTCTAAATTATAGCGCTTGTGGTATAGCCGGCTGACAACTTGGAGCAGGTTTTCTGGAACAAGGATGTAAGGTTACTCGCCGGTGAGCGGCCCCATGGCTTGAGCAGGCCGTTCACTCTGATAAATGACTCCGCTGTCCACGAATACCTCACTCGCCCTTCAACCTGGCCGCAATAACGACAGAGTGCCACACATCACCAGGGTACGTATAGCTACCCTTACCTGCTGGAGGTTACAGCTATCCTGGCGTGCCGGAGGCTACAGCTACCCTGATCTGCTGGAGGGTACAGCTACCCTGACCTGCTGGAGGGTACAGCTACCCTTGCTTGCTGGAGGTTACAGCTACCCTGACCTGCTGGAGGGCACAGCTACCTTGACCTGCTGGAGGGCACAGCTACCCTGAATTTTTTAGCATAGCTACCCTGACTTGCTAAAGGGCATAGCTACATTGACCTTCTGGAGAGTACAGCTACCCTAACCTGTTGAAGGGCATGGGTTCCTTTATTTGCTGGAGGGTACAGCTACCAAGATCTGCTTGAGTGTATAGCTACCATGACTTGCTGGGCAGTACAGCTACCCTGACCCGCTGGATGGCATAGCTATCCTGACCTGCTGAAGGGCATAGCTACCTTGACCTGCTGGAGGGTACAGCTACCCTGACCTGCTCAAGGGCATAGTTACCTTGACTCGCTGGAGGGTACTGCTACCAAAACCTACCTGAAAGCATAGCTATCATGACCTGCTGGACGGTAACATGTACCCTGACCCGCTGGATGGCATAGCTATCCTGACCAACTGGAGGGTACAGCTGCCTTGACCTGCTGGAGGGTACAATTACCCTGATCTGCTGGAGGACATAGCTACCCTGACCTACTGGAGGGTGCAGCTACCATGATCTAGTGGAAGGTACAGCCACCCTGACCTGCTGGAGGATACATACGTAGCTGCCTCGACCTGCTGGAGGTTGCCGATTTTCTCTCCTGCTATATTCAGAACGAGTATCTCTATTAAAATTCAAAGTTGTAATCGATAGCCTTGGAGTAGATGATATTCTGATGCAAGTGTGGTGAACCTCGACGTACTAGTAATGGCCAAAGGCATGTCAACATGTTTTTAGACGATTCCTTAGAGTCGCTTTATGCCACTGCTAAACGCATTTGAGATACCCAAGAACGCAGCAGGTATTTATAACGGAAGTAAGATAAATGTCTTGATGTTCCTGTGGTCAGAATGCGCGGAGTTATTTTCGGAAGTCACGCCATCTAGACAAAGATGTAGGTGACCTTATGTAGCTCGAAGCACTTGCTAAATCATGCTGGTCAACTGCTTGCGCATACTCAAGGAGCGTTTTCCTTGTGAAACAGCACGGCCTTCTCATGAATGTAGTCTTCTTTTAACAGATTGAAACGGCTCAGTTTGAAAGGATCCTCGATGCTCAGTCACTTATCGCTACTCTGAATATTTGAGTAGGTGATGCATTGAAAGGCACCGTCTCAAGCGATGACCGCGCCGCGCATCATATTAATTCAGAAGCGCTAAGGATGTAAAATGAGCATGGTAAG
The DNA here is from genome assembly GCA_034440615.1 of Ashinkailepas kermadecensis. Classification (NCBI taxonomy): domain Eukaryota; kingdom Metazoa; phylum Arthropoda; class Thecostraca; family Neolepadidae; genus Ashinkailepas; species Ashinkailepas kermadecensis. The sequence continues at coordinate 32,676 of JAOTOM010003379.1, read as the reverse complement.
AAGCACAGACTGCGTGGCATGAAGCGGGCTCTAACAGTTCTTTCGGTAACTCCCGCGACGAGCGATATAAATCGATCTTCCTGTCAACGCAAGTTCGATAGTCAGCTGAATCAACGCAAGGCCAGTGCACAACCCACTGAGCATAACTCGCTACGTCCATTAAATAACGGGTGTTCAATAATTACTTGGAGGGCATCCAAACATTAATATCGAATATATCGACATACTCTGAAGCACATCCTTGACGGATACACTTCAGTCAACCAGTGTAGAGCACCATGACAGTTTGCGCCGCGCTCGAACTCACCGACGCTCTTCATCATGACGAGCGGCACCTCTGTGTGATGGTCGTCGACGCCCTCATCTTTCGCTTCAGTTGGATCTCAGAAGATATCTTCCGTCCTCCTGGATAAACTTGCTGCTTTAAGACTTCCCAGAAGTCTTCAATCAGTCTGAGCCGAGGCATGTCATAGGGTTCTAATCAAGGCTTATGAATGGCACTCAAGCAGTTTCAAGAAACTCACGCGCATACTCGTCGGCAGCCAGGCCCCACCAGAATGCAAATCCACCGCCATGGTATATGTCGTTAATAAAGTGAATAAGATCTCATCACACCCCACTTTGGCGGGACTTCGGATCAGGACAGGCTTGAACACCCTCTTTGTAAAGTTCGCTACCCATGCCGTAGCATTTCCTGGGAATTTCCAGATGAAACGGCATCATACATCTTGCTGGTACATCTTCGTCAAGACCAATGTAATATCCTCTGCTCCCTGGCATCTCGCTTCCAGAAATGGTGAAATATACCCAATCATCCATAAAGGCTTCTAAAATTTTGTTTTTCGAGAAGCCACCACCTGAAAGGTTCCTAATCCGTGATTTATGGGTCTGCTGCTGCTTAGCAGTGGCCTCTGGTGCTTTTCGTCTCTTTCTGTATCCTTCTGAGTCCTTCCTCCTCATCTTTATCTTTCTGAGTCCTTCCTCCTTCAAAATGTTCTCGACGTACGACTTGCTGATACTAAAGTGCCTCGCCAAGAGGCGGATAGAGACACCAATCCATGTTGGTAGCAACCCTGACCAGTGACAGTGGTGACCTCGTGGCGTCCATTTTGGAGCCATGTCTGCTAGCCTTCGCCATCACACCGTGATTGACACTTCCCCTGGTATTCAACTAGTTGAGAAAGCCATGAGTTGTAGATTGAGACTTTCCAAAGGTAACAAGCACCTGAGAGCCAGTGGTGGATCCAAAATCTGTTGAAGGGCATCCGAAGTGGGGGGGGGGAAGGGAGACCGAAGCTTCAGTGCACCCCGACCTTAGTGACCCATGTTTCGCTGCGAGGGCCCATGGGATATATATATGTATATATGCATATATATATATATACATATATATATATATATATATATATATATAATAAATATATATATATATATATATATATATATATATATGCATATATATATATATATATATATATATATATATATATATATATATATATATATATAACTGTTCAGCTCCATCTCCGTATTATCAGTTAATTTTACGTCAGCTTGCAAAGACATTTCCCTTCATTTATTTGATATTTACTTCTTTTTATTTACCTGAGATAAGACGAATTTTCAAAGGAAAACGGCATCTTTTAGACAATTCGGAAAGGCTAAAAACGGCATTTCCAGCTAACCCAATGGTAGCCTACAGAAGGAGATGAAGCTTCGAGACCATCTTGTGCTCAGCAAAACCCGGAGAATATTGGTGGCTTATGCCACACGTTTGCCCTAAGGGAAGCAAACGTATGGCAAACACTGTGTGACATGTGAACGTGTGTATGAGGGTGGTGATACGGTGAAGAGTTTCACTGGAATTCAGTGCAATTTTGATCGGACGATTGGATGCATGACAAACAATATAGGATATGGCTTATGGTGAGCAAAATGCAGCTCAATTTTATATGTCGGAAAAACAGGAGGAACTCTATATACACGCACAGAAAATCATCTATCGAGTATTCGAAAGCCGTAAAACACTCCCGTAGCAGTTCATTTTCATGAGCAGGGTCATTCTATTGAGGGCATGTGGGTAGTGGGCCTAGAAAAGTGTGGCAAAGTTCAACACGGTAGAGGCGTATTATGGAACAGAGATGTATAGGCCTCCTAGGAACGGAAGCTAACCAGATTGGGGGGGGACGATAACCGGATTGCTGTCGCAGTTGATGAGTAAGGAGGAAAAATGCAGCCTGCTCACGTATTGGCGTGCATTTCAAAGGATTTATTAGGATGTAATGGGGATGTACAGAATGCATGACCCATCGAGTGCGATATTTATGTGTCTAAGGGTATTCGAAGGTGGAGGTGTGCAAGTTTTGTCGCGTAATCTTTTAAAATCAAAATATTTGTAAGACGCAATTTCGGTGTGACGGGCTTTGAAACTGACACAGCCTAGAAATAAAGATGAAGTACTTGGTAGGTAGGTAGTTGTAGGTAGTGACAAGGCCTATCGAGTCAGGTTGGATAGTGTCAGCTGCTGGGGTGTCGTTTAGCTACATATATGACACGTGCGACGATTGTGATCGACATCAAATTTATTGAACCAATTATAGTGCAGCATTTCTTGTGACGATAGCCAAATAGTTTTGGCCCAAGCGCCTCCAAAATCCATCGATCAGTCGGTGAGTTTGCTTCAGGCAAATTCACCGGTTGAAAATGATATAGGGCGCACGTGCTGCAACGCCAGCGAAGCTCCGTGGGAAGGATTTGATATGTGAGTATAAATACGGCTGTGTTGTATATAGTTTAGTACAACGAAGAATGGCTCTTAGATGCTCCTGGGTTTTAGACATTGCGTGTAAAGAAAGCATACGAAAGCATTTTTATATCACTCATTTTTAGCATTTTTATATCACTCCTGACGATGGCCCCTGGCCGAAACGTTGAGTAATAAAGTATAACCCTTAACGTTACTTTTGATGTCAACTCAGCACCTCCTGGTATATTGAAGGTCGTATGCTTTCTTTACACGCAATGTGTTGTATATAGTTGCGTTTCACGAAAGATATTCTTTCTATTGTCACAACAATTCTGCACTGTAATTGGTGAACTTGGCGCGCGCACAGATACAAACTGATATCGATCACAATCGCCACATGCGTCATATATGTAGCTAAACGACACCCCAGCAGCTAATTGCTATTGCCCAGGGCTGGGTAGTGGTAGGTATGACGATGTATGGATGATGTACTAGAACTAGCAAGTAGATATCATTGGTAATGAGGCGTATTCGAAATATCCTACTGATGCCAGTAGCGAGTATCTACAATTGTTTCAGTGTGCTGACAAGGATTCGTGTTTCCCGGTGTTGACGCTTCTGCTTCTGCTTCTGCTGTATGTTGACCCTTCTGCTGCGTGTCTTGTGTGTTGGCACTTTTTTAATTTATTTTATTTTATAAATTTAATCCGAGTTCTTGTTGGGGTGGCTTTATGAACTAGGGTCCTATTGCTAAGCAGAGCTTGTTGCATGAACCCTGGCCCCACCACCCGATCCATTACTTCAAGTTCGACGGCAAAATTTTGACCCAAAGTTTAACGTGCCGTCAATGCACCGACACGGCCGCCCGGTAGCTCGTCCTCGGCCTTATCGGGCCAGCTGCCAACTGACCCTCCCAGCCTGGGGCTAAATGCGAGCGCGCGAAGCGACTCGAACCCTGCGTTGCCAGGACAGGGGAGACCAGAGCAGGCCAGCGCTCTAACCAACTGAGCTACCACTTTGCAATACGTTGTTCTTCGGCTGATATGAATGGTGCGTGAAAGTTCCGTTTCCGGTGAGGAGATTATCACACCGTCTGGTAGTCATCTATTGGATTAATACATGCTGCTCTGTTGGGTGGCCGAAATGAGCCTCCTCCAAAAAAAGACAAAAACGAACCATTTCAATGCAATTTGCGGAAATTAATACTGATAAGGCTGACTCAAAACGGCATTCCGGAGATAGGACAATATTCGCACCCGTCTCCCACCGTTACCTTGCATAAAAACAAATAAGTTGTCCAAAATCTCAGATTGAGTCCGACGTGGGATCGTCAATATCAACTTGAGATTTGTACATGGCGGCGATCTGACAAATTACCGACCGGCTGTTTCGGGATTTATCGGCCAGTTTGTTGTCCGTCTGTCCGACCAAACTTATGTGCATCTGCCGCCGAAACGGCTGGACCATTCGGACCGTGATTTTGATATGTGTTGCGCCCATTTGGTGGACAGATTTTGACACGTGGTGCTCCTATTTAGTGAACAGATTACGGTGGTGCTTTATGTCCGTGCGATCATGGGCTCACGTGCCAGGTGGAGCCAACCAGGACAACCTCAAATTTTTGGGTTTTTTTTTGCACGTCCAAAGCCCAACCAACAGTGGACAAGCAAACAGCATGCCAAGCCAGATTTCAGTTAGCGCATTATGTTATTTTGTCATCATAGCTGAACAAGCTGAACAACTAGGTGAGCCAAAATAGTCCGAAGCACAGCTGAGAAAGCTAACAACAAAAGCGTTGGTGTTGCACTAATGGAAACACTTTGGAACCACTCCGGCTGCATCCGTTATTGCATCCGTTATTGCATCCGTTATTGCATCCGTTATTGCATCCGTTATTGCATCCGTTGTTGCATCCGTTATTGCATCCGTTGTTGCATCCGTTATTCACTTGATGGCTGGTGATGTCAGCGGGTTCATCTCGTCGTCGTTGACAGCAGACATTAACCGTGTTGTCCTGGTCAACCAACTGGTCATCATTCACGTCGTCTTCTTCGATGTCAAGATCGTTTTCAGCAGGTTCATCTCCAGCGCTAGGCCGACATAGCACAGTATAAAGCATGTCATGATGATCCGTGGAACTCGTTCAGTCTTTGCTCGCACCGTTCCAGGAATGAGAGAAATTCGTATCTGAGCGATCCCTAAAACTCGTTCGATGATGAATCTTCCTCTTGGAAAGGGTCAGCTCAATACCCCTTTCTTGGGTGTACTCGTGCACCGGTAGCGACTCATCAGCCAGGGAGAAATATCGTAACAGGAGGACTCCCAGCAACAGACAGTTATTTTATGGGGCTACTCGATTCGGGATAGGTGAAGTCCATAATAGCCACTGTACGATAAATAAGTAAGTAGTCGAAATGCGAGAATCGTGAACCCCGGCTGACCATTCGGTGGCCACTCTTGTAGCTCATCGTCGTCCAGCGCGGGCTAGTCGCACGTTGTGCGAGTGATAGCTTTCCCTGTTCACGTATTCCTCCGGGTGTAAGTCCTGTGCTGGTTTCCGGATTCGAACGTGACTGTGATAACCCGCACCGATGGCCATTTGGAGGTGGTGACGTTGGTGCCGGTCTCGCACTGATGGCCATTGGGAGGTGGTGACGTTGGTGCCGGTCTCGCACTGATGGCCATGAGAAGGTGGTGGCGTTGGTGCCGGTCTCGCATCGATGGCCATTGGGAGGTGGTAACATTGGTGCAGGTCTCGCACTGATGGCCATTGGGAAGGTGATGGCGTTGGTGCCGGTCTGCCTTGACTTTGCTCACCTCCTCTTCCGTTCGAGGGATCTTGATCCGTATTAGACCCTTCTCCATGGTAGGCTGAGAACATTATGAAACGTCCGACTTACAGTAGATTGAGACATTCCTCTGCTTCAGCTACATACAATTGAAAGTCAAGGTCAGGCAGATGCCGCATGAAGATTTTCAGCTGTGTTTCCTTGCTTACTGCACTTACTTTCGTTCACCCGTTCCGGGCCAAGAACATGCTTTGAAATCCAGAGCACTTAGGTTCTACAGACGATTTGTTTACCATGCACGGTACGAACATCGCGACGTATCGGACGGTGTCGGTCTTCGACGACAACATCCATCGCGCTATCTTTCTGTCGACCAACAAGCATCTAACAAACATCCTGGCTTTCTTGCAAAATCGCTACCAGCTCATGCATCGTACTTCGTGTATCGTTTTTTTATTATCAGCCGGTAATTTTGAATTATAGGTCAAGTAAAAAGCCTACTGGAGCACATCATTGACACCAGGGACATGAATGGCAATGCGAGTATGCGAAGCATGTGCAATCTCAAAGATTGGCTATCAAAGTTGCCGTATAAGCGGCGACTTGCCGCATCACTGTCTATTGGATCACAGAAAAGGTCGGACGTTGGTGATGGGGATATGACGTCATTTATGCTGCGAGTGACGCGGACAAAGATGCCAACTGGAACACTGTTTATCATACCAAATTGCACATGGAGAAGTGTTGCCTGATCATTCCTGATGGTTCTGGACGGCACATGAGCAGAAAAGGACTCCAAAAGGTGAGATGAAGTCCTTTGAACAATTTGAATACAAGTAACACGCCACACTATACGCGTCTGGCATGTAGAGGCTCGAGGTGGTAAAAGCCAAGCAGGTGCTCATACCCCAGATGGTGGCAGCCTGGTTCCATGTGGTGAGCGAACCACATCAGGAACTTATGATGCACCCTTTCAATGCGAACGCGATGGCATTTGGTGCCATCAGCCGAAATTACTGAGCAGTACTCTAGGATAGATCTAACGTTTGCGTTACAAGCAGCAAGAGCTGCCGATTATTCAGCTTGCACAGGGGGAAGGCGGACTGAACAGTCCGAATAAGCAGGTCAAGCGTCTTATTACCTTTTGACACTATGACACTAACTTGATTCGAAAAAGTAAGTTTTCGATCCAGAATGAACCTAATCCCGCATAGCACTGACGTGTTGGACAGTTGTGCCATTTACTTTACATGAAGAAGGAATGAAGTTCCTCTTCAAAGTTATCTTAACGGATTTGCATTTGGAAGCATTTAGCTTGAGTTTCCAGTCGGCCGCCCAGGGTGTTACTGCATCAATATCTTTCTGTAGTATGCGGGCATCATTTTGGTCTTTTACGTTACGAACAATTTTGAAGTATTCGGCAAACATAAGATAATTTGTATTGACTTCAGACGGCAAGTCGTTTACAAAGAGAAACAATAACAGCATCATTACACCTTCGGAGTACTTGACACAGCAGGTACCCTTTGCTAGAATGTTCCTCATTTCTCTAAATACCAAGTACTAGGACTAGGCTATGTCGAGAGATCTAGCATCAAGCTAGGAAGCACCAGCATCAGGCTAGCCAGGATCAACCCATTACTAGCGTTTCTGAATACCAAATCAGCAATAGCACTAGCAATAAGCAAATTCTAGCTTTTCACCAGCCGTGATCCTTGTTGTGGTAATGTATCATGTGGCTAGGTCAGCTGAGGGACTCTCTTTAGCGGTCCAGGGCCTTCTCCGTCAGGCCAGATGCCTCTCTGTCAGAAGTGTGGGCCCTTCATATCGGGACGGGTTTTCTGACGACCCGGAGTCCTCTCTAGCGGATAGGGGTTCTCTCATTTGGCTCAAGGGTCCTCGCCGGTGGCCCAGGAACCTTTCTTACCAGCTGGGACTTTCTGCGTCAGTCCAATATCCTTTACAACGACCTGGAGTCCCCTCTGCTGGCCTGGAGGCTCTTGACGTTGGCTCATTCCGGGGCCCTGGCCAGCATCTGCTCGTGGGCACCTTTCGTCGACTCGGGAGGAAAGACTCTTCATCGGTCCGGGATCCTCTCCATCAGCCCGGAGCCCTTTCCGTTGGTCCATGGATCCTCACGTCCACCCAGAGGCCCTTCACGTCTGGCCAGAGGCCCTTCCCGTCGGGCCAGGATCCTTTCACGTCGGTCCAGGGGCCCTCACCGGCCGCCCGGAGGCCCCATGGAACACCAAATTTATTGTGTGCTTCGTTACGGCCAATGTTGAAACACGCGTTCAACGGTCCACTTGGGTTCCTTTGTGGCTAAATGGGGGAGAGGCCAGGGGCAAGGAGGGCATGACCCCATGCCTCCGCCCCTAGATCCGCCACTGCTAACAACTTCTGCCTTCGTCGACAAAAAGGACTTGCTCCTCGACACTTGATTACAATGTTCCTCACATATTGGATAATTATTGAGTCCATGGTGAATGGTGAGTCGCCGGTGACTTCATATTTTGCGTTCATGCACTAATTATTTCAGTTATTTATCGGGCCAAGTTTGGTCCAGGTGTATCCAACTTTGCCCGATATATCAATATTATACTTGTGTTCAGATAAGAAGTGGAACCTGTCATACTAACCGAAACTAGCCTTCACTCTTCTTAGTTTCTTCAAGTGAACTATGCATTTTTCGATTCAAATTTGCATGCAGTCTGGAAACCGTATGTATATAATAGGCTATGTTGGGTCGGGTTGGGGTTCTGAAAGTAAGATTTATGCCAACTTATGCCAACAAAATCGTTTGAAAGTCCAGGAACGCACAAATTATGATTTCAACCTAAAATTGTCTGAAATTAGATCACGGGTGGCGAATATACCTAGCGATTTCATGTATAATATATTGCAGACGATATGCATGTTACATGTTGACTACATCACGCAACACCAAAATAGTAGTTATGAGAACATTGTCCGTTATGAAGTGACCTAAGGTGACCTGAGCCTTGGATCATGTTCTGTAGAATGGTGTTGTTGGTGACCATGTTCTGTAGAACCTAGTGATTTGGTTTTGTTGTGTTAACATATGGACTCTGAAAGCTTCAGCTCGCTTGCAATGGTGACGGCTTTGAAAATGGTGGAAAACTCCCAGGGATAGCGACCAAAAATGGTGGAAAACTCCCAGGGATAGCGACCAAAAATAGCGACCAAAAATAGCTCACCCTTCGTCCGGCCGTGGCTTAAATTCCCAGTCAGTAATGTGCGGTCGAACCTCTGACACAGCAGTTCCTTATCTGGCTCTGGCTCATCGCGCTTCGTGTTCGTGAGACCGTCTTAGTTCCTTCTCCTCACAAAGTTGGCAATGCAGCACGCCGATAGCCGGTGCCATTTATATGTATCCCATGGGGTTTGGAAGCATCAGTGTTCCAGACTGGAAGTCCCCCTCCCACATGCACCCTCAAATTTACAACCCTTTTGTAGACAGTGCCGAGAGAAGCGTCTATAAGCTGAATCCTTCTCTCAGATCGTACCATTCGTGTTTTTTTTTTCTGTGCGTGTGTGTTCTGTGCAGGGACGGATCCAGGAATTGTCATGGCGGCACTTGTCTGGAGGGGCGACACTGAAAGTGTCCACCCGAAGGTGCGCCTTCAGCTGAAAATCTCCTGAGCTGGGTGTGTGTGAGGGGGGGGGGGTAGCAGGAGCGGTCCATTCAAGCACACCGAAGAGGCGACGTATCCTCACAGGGGGTGCCCTTTCTTTCGGGGGGCGGCTGTACCTCCCCGAGGTGCGCATCTGCCTGAAATACCGTTGAGCGGGAGGGGTGCACTCGAGCCTTCCCAGAGAGGCACCACCTTCAATCAGGGGAGGCACATTCCCCAGTGTTCCGTGAATCCGCCCCTGGTTTTGTGTGACGAGAATGGGCGCTTTTGAAATCTGTTCAGAGAAGAAACAATTATCCATGATCACAAAAGGTTGCGTTGTATTACTTCAAAGGGAACGATTGACGTCTCCACCGTAGTAATGTTGAGAATGTATCATCGGAACGCTAACCAACTTTGATATGAGGCCTAAGTGCTGAGACAAGAAATAACCCAAAATGTCTTCGCATAACATTTGAAATGTGAAAATGATTCCGACATTTTTTCGGCATGGGATCCTTTCCTCTCGATTCTAATGAAACGATGGATTTGACGCAACGTAAAACAGGAATGACGATTGACGTGTTCTTCCAAGTGTGCTGTGCTGGTTGTGTGTGGTGCTCATTGCTTTATTTTATGCATTGAAAAGTTCATCTGCGCACAGCTCATCCGTTGCTTGAGCTGCATGACTTAACAGTATCATACATTGAAGTAAGTCCTGCGTTGTTATGGGATATTCACAGCCTCTTGCGACCAGGATGCCAGCGTCCGGGCAATCCCAGGCGTCCGTGACAAGCTTTAACCTTGCTCTGAGACACCTTTCTTACTTCAGTGCCGACGGAGAGCGTGGCCATCTTGGACGCCCGGGGAGAGGTGCGGAGCACGGTGGTCGGAGCGTTTGCGGAAGGAGAGGAGCTCGTGCTCACCTGTCGAGCGAAGGGAGGTAAGCAATGCATCTCACATCAGCACGTATGCTCCAACGCCAAAGCCAGCAGAGCCGGATTTAAGGGACGGCAAGGTAGACAATGGCTGCCCACGCATGAAAGCAATGTTATACTTAACACGTATGTTTGTAATGAATATGACTTCAAAAGTCACCAAAATGCACAAATTCCGGGAGCGATTTTCTCTTCTTTCAGCCTGACACCATATGTGTTCCAAAAGTAACAGATACAAGAACAAAAACATGTTGTTCCTTGCTTACCTCACTGACTAGAAATCCAACTAGACTGCAAGCTTTGTTTCAGATTTCATGCAAAGTGCCAACTGAGGTTGCACCTTTGGAATGCAACTTGTTGCATACTATAATTCAAAATAAATGCAATTAAGACGATAAAACATACCGAAGTGTCGCTTTCTGGTGAATATGCGCGGCTACAACGTCTATCAAAGCATGTAATATTTCTAGTTTTACCTCCAGAATATTTTGAACTATAATTTAAGTAAACGGACTATTATACTAATAACCGAATACCATCCAAAACGCACCTGATTCCGGGCTGCAGTGACCAGAATCGCGCACCTGATTTTGTGGCCGGTGAAAAATATTCCCTAGTTAGAATTGGAGGTGATATTGTGGGAGGAGCGGGGCCTTCGGCAGTAGGTCGGCTGTGAAAGCAATGGTTGGTGCACGCCAAGTTCACTTAATGTGCAAAATGAGAGGTATCAGGTTATTGGGAGATCTTACTGCGGCTGCCTGGAGAAATGCCTGTTCAGTGAGTGAGGAAGTCGGGTGGAATGTGCCCTGAACTTGTCAACCTTAACCTTGGGGTCACAACTGAGTGTCCGGGATAGGGCGATGTTGGGGTCACCACGGGGTGTGTGAGATGGAGGCGATGCTGGGGTCACAACTGGATGTGTGGATGGGGCGATGCTGGGGTCACAACTGTGTGTGTGAGTGGGGGCGATGCCGGGGTCACAACTAGGTATGTGAGGTGGGGCGATGTTGGCGTCACAGCTGATTGTGTGGGGTGGGAGCGATGTTGGGGTTACAACTGAGTGTATGGAATGGGGCGATGTTGGGGTCACAACTGAGTGTGGGGGGTGACGCGATGATGGCGTCACAACTGAGTGTGTGGGGTGGGGGCGATGTTTTCCTGCACCATGCAGCCGTTCTGTGCGTGCATTTGCTAAAAAGGTAGTCAGAATTCTTGCTGGGTTGGCTTTATTGACGAGCGTCCTATTACTAAGTAGACTTTGGTGCGTGAACCCTGGCCCTACCAACCGATCCATGCATTCCAGTTCAATGGCAGGATTGTAACCGAGAGTTTAACGTGCCGTAATGCACCGACACGGCCATCCTGGTAGCTCGTTCCCGGCCTTATCGGGCAAGTTGCCAATTGACCCTGGCAAGTTGCCAATTGACCCTTACAGCCGGTGGTTTAACAACGAGCGCATGAAACGACTCGAACCCTGTTTTGCCAGGACAGAGGAGACCAATACAGGTGTGTGCGCTAACCAACTGAGCTACCGGGACTTTTTGTACTGGGACATCCATTTGGGGTTACAAGTGAGTGTGGGGTGGAGGAGATATTTGGGTCACAACTGAGTGTGTGGGGTGGGAGCGATGCTGGGGTCACAACTGAGTGTGTGGGGTGGGGGTGATGTTGAGGTCACAACTGAGTGTGTGGGGTGGGAGCGATGCTGGGGTCACAACTGAGTGTGTGGGGTGGGGGTGATGTTGAGGTCACAACTGAGTGTGTGGGGTGGGAGCGATGCTGGGGTCACAACTGAGTGTGTGGGGTGGGGGTGATGTTGAGGTCACAACTGAGTGTGTGGGGTGGGAGCGATGCTGGGGTCACAACTGAGTGTGTGGGGTGGGGGCGATGTTGGGGTCACAACTGAGTGTGTGGGGTGGGGGCGATATTAGGTTACGACTGAGTGCACGGGATGGGGGCGATGTTGGGGTTACAACTGGGTGTGTGGAGTGGAGGCGATGTTGGGGTCACAGCTGGTTGTTTGGGGTGGGTCGATGTTGGGGTCACAACTGGGTGTGTGGGATGGGGAGATCTTGAGGTCACAACTGAGTGTGGGGTGGGGCGATGTTGGCATCACAACTGAGTGTGTGGGGTGGGGGCGATGCTGGGGTCACAACTGAGTGTGTGAGTGGAGGCGATGTTGGGGTCACAACTGAGTGTGTGAGTGGGGGAGTTGTTGGGGTCACAACTGAGTGTATGGGTGGGGGCGATGTTGGCGTCACAACCGAGTGTGTGGGTGGGGGCGATGTTGGTGTCACAACTGATTGTGTGGGATGGGGTGATGTTTTGCTGTACCATGCAGCCGTTCTGTGCGTGCATATGTTTAGACTGGGACATCACAGATCTTCGAACGACCCATGCGACAAACACCAAACTTTGACAACACCAGCATTGCGTGGGTTGTCACCCACCGAGTATGGCTGGAGCAGCGCGCTTCATTATATGATCTGCAGTGATTGCTCACTATCCCACTAATTTATGTGCTAGTTGGCATTGAGTTGGCTTCTCCACTGACCCGTGACCAGCCATCAGAGGGCAATAGACCCAGGAATAGGTCAGATGTGGGCCGCGTGTGGGCGCGCGACGCGACACGCTCCGTCGGCGGTGACGTCATCGAGGCGCCTCGGGCCATTGATCGGCGGCGGCCGCGGCGCTGGATCTGATGTGGCGGCGGGAGACGCGTTGCTCCGGCTGCTTATGACTGGGCGGCAGGCTGTTGTGGGATCCGGCCGCGAACGCTGTCGCTCGAGGTGTGGGAGTTGTTGCACGAGATCCACGAGATGTTTTGCATGCAACTTTCGCTTTTATCCGAGCAGTGGTTTCCCGTCGACTGCAGCTTCCAGGAGTTTCATGATGAATTCCGGATAACCTCTGTATCTTGAGCAGATCTAGGAATCACCTGTCTGGAAGGGTGTAATTTCTTCGGAAGGGTGCCTTCAGCTGAAAATTCCCCGAGTGGCATGACGGGAGTGGGGAATGTACTCGAGCACGTTGAAAAGGTGCATTTTCCTCTCAGGATGGCCCATTCTCATTCCAAGGGGGTGCCTATTCATCTCCGATGGGTGTCTCTGGTTGACAAATCCGTTGAGCGGGCAAGGAGGAAGTGGGGTGAGGGTGCACTCCAGCCTTCCCGGAGTGGCGCCATTTCCGAGAGGGAGGGGCGCCACCTTCCATGGGGGAGAGGCACATTCCCCCAGTGCCCCCCCCTGCATGCCCCTGTCCTATGCATACGTAGTGATTACAAGATGGTTCCGCCTATCGCTTCCTATGAGGAGACTGCCATTGGTATCAGTACGTTGCACTGTCCCGTGACGCTACTGTGCTGGACGCTCTCATCCGGAACCTAATTGGTGCCGGCCTAATGCGCTGTGTGTGTCGGCCGCTGCCGCCAGCGAGTACGGCCGTGTACCGGGTGGGCAGCACCACAGGCTCGGACCAAGAAGGAGCTCGCCACCGCCTCGTGGTGCTGGTGTGTTGGTGGTGACGGGCACCAGCCGACAGCCACCTGGAAAGTCTAGTGCTGCACTAATGTGCTCGGAGGTGAAGAAGTGTCCAGGCTGTCACCTGAAGAGCGTCAGAAACTACCAGACTGTCACATGTTGGCAAGGCCTTTTAGCCGATATGTACGTGTAGATCGTCACGCCAGCGGATGCTCGAGTGATCCAAACAAGAATGATTTATTCTCTATATGATCGTTAAGCTGGTCCTTTATCTGTCACCATTCACCAGTGTATGTAGCTGCAGGACAATGTGACACGCTCACTGCTCACTACATGCATACAAGCTTCATAAAGTTCTGGCTTAGTGAGCTGTAGTGAGGGCAGGGGCGCAGCCAGGATTTCCTTAGGGAGCGACGAAAGAGAAAGCGACATGCAACAGAGACCGCTGTTAGTGCGCGGAGCTCGTCGAAAACTGTTGGTTTTGCGTGGTGAAAATCTCAAAATTCCCTGCTTGATCTTGCTTGTATTTTTGGTTGCCAACGTGGAGGGGAGGACCGCACTCCCCCTTACCTGCACCTCTGAGTGAGGGTCAGTCAAATATGGGAGCAAGAACCAGTTGTGCTCAGCAAGGAAATTATCCAAGCCTGACAAATTCAAGCTACTGCTAAAATTACTGCATTTCCCGATGGCAAACCCTGTACAAGAACGTGGCACAATCGAGAAAGTCAACAAAATTGCTAAATCATGATTACACCAAGCATGCGTGGTGCATGGAACCATCAGACCAGTCAGGCAATACAAAACTGATCAGGACGTTCATAAGCTGGGGAAACATACTTTATAAAGTTCCTTGCCACGCATTGCTGTAATAACTGATTAAATGTTGTCCCAAGCTATCAATAATGGACAGGGAACAGGATTGGATTTATGTTTTGGTTTCCGGAATTTGGAGAAGAAAATATGTGGGCAATCCAAGCCGGAGAAATAATTTGTATCCCTGTTTTGACATGTGAGCATGATTCTAAGCATGATATAAGATCTACTAACATCAATGTCACTCAATCCACCCCAATTCCCATTTCCACACTGTACAACCTTGAATTCCAAAATAGGATTATGTGACCCAAAAAATGAATCTATCGTATCCTTAAATACATTCAATGTGGGACTCATACTAAATCACCAGGCAGCATACACTGAGAGAACAAAATGACTGTCGAAGCACTAAAAAAACGTCATGCATCAAATTTCAACCATAGAAAACTGGAGAGAAAAAAACGGATCTCTAAGCACGGTTACGCTCTGCCAACGCTCTTAAAACACGGGTAGAATCCCTGAGTACGGGTGGAAAACCCTCGATTTCGCCGAGCTGATCCTGATCGGAAACGTGGCAAATTCTGTCATGACACCGTCAAGCTATGAATGCCTTTTAAAGCTCGCCATCTGCGCGCCAGTCAGCGGGCTGAAATCTCATCTTCACCGCCCGAAATTCGACCATTACACCGCAGTGCATCGGCAGTGTTTGTAGACGACCCCTGAACGCTGGCACGAGTATACCACATTACCCGAACTCCAGCTGCATCCGCTCAATGCGCGGCTATACACTGTGTTTGTGCTTTGAAAGCACAGATTCTACACCCCTCAAGGGAGTATAAAAGCACCTGTAGAACATTAAGAGCTGCTTCTGGTTGAAAAGCCTTCCTGGAGCGAATCTAGCATTTATTCAAATTATCACGGAATATTACGGTACACAGCCATCCAATATCATAAACGCGACGTCTACGACAGAACCGCATTTGATCACCACTCAGAACCCGACAAAGACGCTTCATGATTTAATTTCTAACTGCTTCGGTATGAATTATAATGCATGTAAACGCCGCTGCAAACCCTGATGTTGCAAAAATATAGGCTACTCTGACAAGAAATATCAGCATACGAAATATAAGGAGGTGCTGAGTTGAATCAAGACGTTAGGATTATCTTATTAGGTACTCAACTGGCCCGGCGAAACGTTGAGTACCTAATAAAGTATAATCCTTAACGTTACTTGATGTCAACGAGCACCTGGTATATTGAAGGTCGTATGCTTTCTTACACGCAATGTCTAAAACCCAGGAGCATCTAAGAGCCATTCTGTTGTATTAAACAAAAATATCAGAATACATAACAGGCAGTTAGCATATGCAATTTTCTGCGAAAAATTGTGGTTCAGTTCCTCAGACGGCCACATTCACATGCACATTCATGATACAAGCAGGTCGGTAACAGCGGATAACCTTTGGCGACCTCTTCTTAAACTTGGATTATTTTGGGTATCACTAGATGCTAAAATCGAATTCAGTGTTGAAATTAATATCAGATAATTTTGAAGTTGAAAGAAGGCCATCTAAGGTCATCCTAGGTCAGCCTAGTTCATTCCATGGCGAGCTTGGAAGAGGTCCCGTTTGAGCGCCCGAACGCCTCCCTTGAGCTTGAGAGCTCAAGGGCTTTCGAAATTTGCAGATATCGGGTGGAGCCTAAATGTTCCACGGTCACGTCATCGGCCGCCCGCGCATGCACATGTCGGTTGACGTAAATCTGGCCATCAAGTAACACGCAAGTGCAATGTTCTGGCCGGGAGCTATGCACTGCGCGAGTACTATCCAGTTGTCATCACGACCAAACCAGACATAGCGCGATGTAAATATGTACAGTGACACCATGGCTTCGTATGCAGTCTTAGCGGCAACACATCCCAATCACGCAATCACCTGAAAAACGCATCATAAATACACATCCGTGCGATTTAAGTGACGTAACGCAGGGAGCGTACACATAATCACTGGGTGTACAGGAAGGCCCTACGCTGAACCCACCGCCGAGCAAGCTCCACACGCAGCCATCACTCGGCGGATTGCTGCAATCCGCCGAGTGCAATCCGATTGCAGCTGGTGGCAGCTGGCGGTGGCGGGGCGGCGCCTGGTGCAGTCAGTGCAGGATCCATACTGGACTTCGGTCAGCTGGTGTTTTTGCGTTGGCACACTTAAGCAACGGTGCTATAATTGCAAGCTTCAACACTGGGGCGCTACTCCGCTAAGTATGCTTGAGTTAACTACATTCAGCAGCACGTGGCCCATACCCGAAAATAACTTTTCAAACATTTGTTTGCAAACGCCACTTACTCCTGTAGACTTTGACCGTTTCATGTTTACTACAACGTTTCATCACGTGATTATATCCATTGTTTGAGCTTCAAAGTTGCAAGCGTGCATCCGAGGTAATCTCACCGGAACAGAGTGTTGGTGCGGACACACTGTTAGCTGTTGTGTGTTCTATTTGCGAAAAATAGGTGTTCAATTCTTCAGGTGGTGCGTTCCACGACAGATCGACCAAGAATCTTCCAATTTTACACCCACTAAATTTGTATTTGGACCAAAATTGATGCACATGGTGGTCATGTGCTCTGAACACGCCTGTGCAAGTTTTAGCTTGATCCAACTAACGGTTTCGGAGTCATAGCCTACGGCAGTATTTTGAGGTCACACAACAAGGGTATCTTTGGCGACAGATATCTCATCGGTAATGAAGAGAAAATGTGGCATATTATACATCTTTGAGAATAAAAATAACCAAAGAAAACACATCCGTGATAAGATATCGCCATTTCTCACGTTTGACCTCGTGACCCCATGATCTCGTGACGTCGTGACCTTCTATGACCCCTAGCCCATCGAAATTGATAAATTTGATGGCAGAAATACAAACGGGCATGATTTGACTGCCATACGAAAAATAATACAAATTGCGTTTTGCTTTTAAATATCCCATGTACGCGTCCGTTCTCCATGGTTTATATGATCTTCCGATTTTCTGAACGGACGGATTTGGAGTAAGTTGTCTCCCATACTACCGGGGATCGAACAATGAGATAAAGAAGGGTGAGATAAAAACGTTTGCTGGACAAAATGCATATTTAATACTTATTGATGCAAGTCTTATAGTTCGCCGTAATAAACTTCACAGAGTTCAAGGCCACCCATTACCGAAAGGTTGGTTATTGGAGTTTATGGGCATATCGACTGCGTCGGTACCGGTAGGCATCATTTGCATGGACGTACAGTCGAATCCCTATCACAATGCAAACATACGCGTTTTTATCACGGTATACATAGCGTGTCCCGGAAAACATTAACATTTTCACAAGCTTCCTGTGGTTTCATTGTTCACGTTTCGGACACTCAGCATATTGCACATTATCGCGCATTACTGCACTGCCTAAGCAGTGCACAATCGAGTAACGATGAGATGGAACAACGAAATAAACGTCAGATGATGAGAACTTGTTTTTCTAACTAATACATTTGTAGGTCTCCAATGCAGCTCTTGTAGCTTCCTTAACAAAGGTTGAACACTTTATGATCACCATAGTGTCGTAGCTTAATTCCGTGTAGCGGCGTAGTTTTGCTTCCGAACATCTGGTGGTTACTTACAACACGTACTGAATGCCCTGAAACATGACAACGATTCAGTCTGACCATATTCGACCATCACAACACGGAGCACAATTGTACTTTATTTCCACCTACAGAGTATCATTTATATGGACGTACAGTCGAACACCTATTGCAACCCACTCTTTGCTGTCACAGTGCATGTAGGCTGTGCCCGGAAACATAATTTTCACAACCTTCATGTGATTTCATTATTCACGTTCTTGAGACACTACACATGTGGCCATTCCGCATGGGACACTGTGCTGCACAATGGTACATATGTTAGGAAAATGAAAGCAGATCAAATGGCGTCGATTTGGCTTCGATAACCAAATCGTTATAAACGGCGCCGATTTGGCTTCGATAACCAAATCGTTATAAACGGCGTCGATTTCGAAGTTCGCCGAAACCGAATGTTGGGTGTGAACATGGAATCTGGGGCCGTGGGCACCTTGGGAATTGCTAAAATGTTCTCAGAAAGTAAAAAAAGAAAATGTTTAACGTTGTATTTTGCGACAGAACGTTTTCAGGCCGTTTTCTGTGATTTCTGGTCACTACAACGCCCAGTAGTGCATCAAATCTGGTAATAAAAGCGCGGCAAGCAGCTTGGATTTCCGGAAATTGCTTTTTGAGATAGTAAATATCAATTGACAAATGATTTTAAGATTGCATCTGAACGACTCGTCCTGGCGCATCGCTTTGGTCGAGGATATTTTTTTAAAATCTGCAAAAGCATTTTTAACGAGTTAATTTTGAAATTGCGTGTGCATTCGGAACATTGTGGAGCTTTGGATATGGCATATTTCAGTGACTTCTCAACAGGTGCAGATAGCCATCAGCCAACGGAACATATTTTCTTTGATGGAATGTCTATTTTGAGTTCAAAAATTTCCGCAAAAGGAATTTTACATAATTGTCGATTTTGGCATGTTTTGTTCTCCTAAGCTTGCCAGAGTTCTGAATTTTGTTTGCATCAGGTTTCCCTTCGGTGTATCCTCTTCATTCGTTTCAGTTTGACGCTGGTTGTGAAGAAAAAAGTCGGAGACATTTTTTAAAAATTGTTTAACAAATTTAAACTGGGAAATTTCACATACAAAGCCACACCTCTGCTCAGGTTTTCAATGGGGATTACCGATACATCAGCAACATTTGTTATTCGCTTTGTATGGCGACGATAAGAATCGACACAGTGACTATCACAATTGCTTTTAGCGTTTATGTACGTGGAAAAAAATCACCACATCCTTTTTCCACCAGGCGTTTTCGAAAACTGATTCGTACACTGCTCCGGCTCTGCCAAGCCTGTTTTCGTTAACTTCTCGATGTCAACCCCTCTGTTATCCGCCGGAATGAACGCCAGCACTTTTATCTCCCTTGGAACCGCCACCAGGTTGGAAAGTACTGAGCTATGTAAGGATGGAGAGTACGGATATATGTACGAAGTACGGATAGGGTGGGAGGTAAGACACACGCGAGACAAACACCTCAGATTGTATTTACCTTTAACACATAGTCATCAGCAGTCTACAGAGACGCAAAGCTTTTTTCTTCAGCACAAAATGATAGACCTGCCTAGCATTCGATCGCTGACACAAAGTGATCCTCATGTTTGTTATAGGTACCTACCTACCGAGCCAGATCCAATATGTAGGTAATAGAACCTGATCCAATAGGGTCGGGTTGCGTTATTTCCATGGATGATGCTATTCAATACATATCAGTTGTTCCGAAGTATAATTGCATCGCTACGCGTAAATAAGCCCATGAGTGAATTAACGGTAACTACTGACCTTCCCGGAGAGCGCAAAATCGCAAAAAGTAATGAAGAGCTGACGGCCATTTCGGATATTTATCAGGAGAACGTATTTTAAAAAAATCATCTTTTTGTTTGTTTGATGATCGAAATCATACCCACTTTTATTTCCGCTGTCGAATTTGTCAATTTCGATGGACTAGGCGTGACGGGATGTCACGAGGTCAAGGGGTCATGAGGCCAGAGGTCAATTTTAGGAAATACTGATATTTTATTTCGGGAATGTTTCAGTTGATCCTTTTTCTTCTGAAATATATATACTTTGTCACCCTTTCCCCTTCTTATTGATGAGATATCCATCGTCAAACCAACCCATGTTATTTGGCCTAAAAATAATGCCTGAGGCTATAGCTAAAAAATCGTTGGCCGAATCGGGCTGAAGTTTGCACAGCTGTATTCAGAGCCAAAGACTACCCTGTGAGCAAATTTCGTTTCAAACAAAATTATTGGGTCGATCTGTCGTGGAATGCACCAGGTGTGACACGCCCATCGTGGGCTTTCTGCCACCTATTATTGCCTTCAGTACTCGCCACATCTGAGACGGACCCGCCTTCCCGCACCCACGCTGCATGTCATCGGGTGTATCACGTCTGACAGCAGCGCGGCTCTCGCGATTCAGCCGTTTGTACAACGTTCTGTCGGCTACCGATGTATCGTCCGGGGCAGCTCTACGTCTGGCAAGCCGGTCACGCGTAGCCGCTGTCAACGGCTGCGCCGCCGGCGCGCAGTGAGATACGCACCGCCAAACAGGAGCGCCGCATCAAACAGCCGGAAATTAAAACTCAGTCGGCATATACGGTCTTGCTCGTAGAAGCAGGACATTACAAGCTCTATAAATTCAACGTGTTGCCACTGCGTTCACAGCCATGCCAGTACTCGGTATACAGCGCACGTCACGCCGCACCTCACAACGCCGGCCGGCGCAGCCACGGCGGAAACTAAAGCGGAAATGGCGTCGTGGCGCGAACCTGATCAATCATGCTTCGAACTGGTCGCTGTGGCAAGTCACTGCAAGCTGAAGCTTCCCGCCCAATTTACGTCACACCATTAGCTACTTGTTAGCACTCGCGCTCTTTGCACTATTTGCAACGTACAGTACCATGCTGCTTACGCCCAAATCATTGTGTGTAATCTGGTACTCGTTTCTAGCATACTGAACATTACAATGCTTACTATCAGAATGAACTGTGTTGCTGCATTCTCTTTTTAACATTCGTAATACCATCGTGTTCGGAAAAGGCAATGTTTTTTTATAATTTGGTGCTTGAATATTTGGCAATGAGCACAATGGTGTTACTGCTTAGTAATCGTGCCGTGAAGTGGAGCATGGTGCTGGATGTCGGCAGCTCAGAGGCAGCAACACTACTTTTGAGCATATAAGTTTTAATCGATGCTAAAGATGGAATTAAGCACCCGGTGGCCATGTATTTAACAAACACGGAATCCAAGCTTCCTTTAGAGTGGACGAGTTACCTAACGTGCCCGCCTGTCACCTATGTGAACTGCTCTGCCGCACAAATGTCCCGAAGTTCTGTGGTTTTGAGCATGTGGAGTGTGAGCAACTACTGATGTTAAGGCGTACTCTGCAAACACAACTCAACAAGTCCTTTATCCAGATATAATACCGTACCAGGACCAGATGCATTTAACGTGACATCCGGAAATTGCTATGCATAGCTTGCATGTAGTGACTGGACCTGGCTGACTAGGAGCTACATTCGGAACAAAACTGACGGGTCTGCAAACTGACTCGGCTGTCGTGGGTGCCGGCATGGACCAGGCTGCGTCGGCCTCAGGAAACTGGATCCGCTTCGAACTCTGCAATGAATATGGCTGGATTCCGTACGTTTCCGTTGGAATCGAAGCAAAATTAGCTTTGCGCACATTATGTTTCGCACATAGGATAACTTGAGAGTAAACCGCATATCAATTTTCTGCAATCCGGACGTCCGACTTATCAGCTCATCAGCTACGACTCATAGTGTCATCAGCTGCAACTTTAGCCTAGCGAATCATACAGAAGTGGAGTAGCGATTCAGGGCAGCCAAGTCGGGTCCATGGCCTTGGTGGTGACGTCACGGCGGGTGACTGGGGCTGGCCTGACCTGTAGATTCTAGCATGCGTTGCAGAATTGACGGCCTGGTGGTACCTGGAGATTTGAAAGTACTATGCAGTTCGGTTCAGTTTATGTTGACAACAACGACGGTGTGGGGGGGGGGGCGTGAAGTTCCCAGTAAACTCGCGCTGATGTCCTGTCAGGTCCCGTCATAGCCGCACCTTGGCACTAAATGCAGGGTCTTAGAATTTGCGTTGCACTGCATACATGATTTATCCATAACTATTCGTAGATGAAATGATGATGTCGCTTTCATCAAACATAATCATAGGGCTCTAATTTGGCTCACATTGTTTAACCCTATTATTTAAAGGGGCTATTTTGGATGGCATCGTACTTTACAGATTGCTGATCTTTACAGATTGATGAACTTTTAAAGCTAGTCGGATATTTGTACGATATGTTCATAAGTAGCAGCTTCTAGCCAACAACATTGATGTGGAACACAGAAGACATATGAAAACATATATGAGATATAGAACACATGTATGTTGCACATTCTGCGTTACTAAATATACGCATTAATGGCAGAGGCGGTTCAAGGGTAGGGAAGTAAGGGGTTTGTGGTGTTGGTCAACAAGATAACAAAGCATCCCCTGGTACAAAGTCACATCATTGCTGATTTCTTGGGAATTCCTATGGTGAGAGAATATAATAATTTTCGGCATAGACGGATCAAGATCAGCTTTGAAGGGGAGGCATCTATACTACGCTTGCTGAAGTAAAGGTAATGTTCATAGTAATCAGAGAGTAGGCAAGCCTGGCTCTCCCTGAATTTTCAGAACACAATATGTACAGATACACCAGATGTTGTAGGCAGAATCGGATCCAGGGTAGACAAATAAGGCGGCTACGCCATTTTTATGTTCCTGGCGTCACCTATGACATGAATGTTACATTTGTAGAGGAACGTTCGGTATAATAATACACAAATACACCTTGTTTATGAATAATTTGTGTTGCTTTAAAAAAAACATTTCGCTGGCCAATGGTATTTCCCATCATTTCGGTTACCATCGATACGCCTATGATTTCCTAAATTGACCTTGACGTTAGTCGTCATGAGCGGACATAATACCGGTGGCGCCGCTCTGGTGGTGAGTTTGTGAAGGAACACCAACAGAGAGGGCTTGCTAGGTTTAATGCTATATTCTAGATTCTACAGGAGGTGCAAGCAGTTTCCAATGACCAAATTTGAACAACATTGAAACAAGCTCTCTTATGATGTATAGTTCGTTTTATTATCAAATTATTTCACCCTGTCACTTTGCCCTCAAATTCAAATGGAAGCAATTATCCACTCAACTTCTTGTTATAAAACGAGTTATACATCTTCTGTGTGATGCACTGATAATTTGTAATGTTCTTAACGAAACGAAAATCGAACGTGCTATATTTTGATATCATCTTAAATAACTTCCATGAAGTTTTAACCCTTTCAATTTTGCACTCAATTCCATGATTCCTGTCCCAAAATATCACATTGTGTTCCTTTTAATTGTATATCAGATGTTCTACATTAGCAAATTAATTTCCAAGGTCTCAAGTAAACCAGCTTTAAATCAGCTGCCTTCTGACGCCATACTCGACTACTTTTATAGATATCTAACTCTGCCATGTTTCACCTTTTCACATGAAGTTTTCACGCATTGTTAAGGTTCTGGCATGGCTCGATACACGTCAAGCGCCGACATTGGCTGTCCAAAGGATCCGTAGGGCCGCCGAGCGGCGACATGGCAAAAAAAAAAGAAAAGTTTCAGCCTTGATCAATAACCAGCAACATCGGCTCTGCCACGCCAAAATTGTGTAGGAGGAATTCACGGTCGCAGATGCGTTCTTTCCATTCAACGCCCATATGCGTAATATTCTTAAACAATATCGAGGGAACCTGTCGCCCTCAACTGCAATGGTGGATGAAATCATGCCAAGCACATTGCCTATCGTTTAAAATATAAAAATATGCTTGCAAGTTCGTCCCAACGCCGACCACCATCCATGGCGGTTGGTCGGCGGCAAGCCGCGGGCGACGCCGGCGGCGGCCCGCTCGCCTATGGTGTATGCTTACCAGAATATAGTTCTAGAAGACTATTCGCAATGTAACAATATGTGCAATATATCAGTGTAAGTGGAAATGAAACTGAAATCTGAAGGTAAACCAACTTTAATCAATGCACTTCGCATCATATTTTATAGAGACAGAGTGTCATAAATTGTAATTATATTCCTTGCGCGCACACTAGTGAGCATTCGGGCACGCTTGTCGTGGGTACATTTTTTCAGAGTTCTTGAATGGCATCAGGAACCTACCTGTTTTCTTTCTTTACTGGAAATCCCCCGATGTCCGCATTAACACTGCGTCTAACGCCAACGATTAGTCAACAATTGAAAGCACCATTAAGTGGGAGTCGATTGGCAGTAATCGGATGCGAATGTGAGACTAAGTCTAATAGCTATATTGCGTGTAAAGAAAATATACGACCTTCAATATACCAGGAGGTGCTGAGTTGACATTAAAAGTAACGTTAAAGATTATACTATATTTCTCAACGTTTCGGCCAGGGGCCATCGTCAGGAGTGATAAAAAATGTCAAGCTTAACAATTGAAAAAGAAGCACGCGGGAAAAAAGCGTGCAAAAAGACACGTGGAATTAAGAAAAGCTTCCTCAGTGGTGCAGACCAGAGTATATTAAAGAACGGGTACACCCAAGTTTAGTATATTCTCAGATCTAGTATATAGCGTGCCTTGGTGACGTCACAGCTAGAATATGCGATATTATACTGGAATGTGGTGGACATCTAGCAGATTATAGAATCCTGTAGTAGAATATTCCAAATCTAGCAGATTCCTGGCAATTGGTGATAAAGTGCCACAACCGTGGCAAAAACTTCACGTGCTTCATTTTACTTACTATTCTATAAATTTTCATTAGAAAAGAGCATATGGTACTATGGCATGCTTTACTTTCTCCTGTATACAGCTGACACGAGAAAGCAAAGGATGACATGAAAAAGAGTACAAAGAATGAGAAAGAACGTTCAATTTCATTTAACAGCAGCTTCCTTTTCTGCCGAAGCTCGACGTACGACTGGCCTTGAGGGCCAGCCGGTCGTCATGGCAACGACTTAGGCCCCGCCCTCCGGGAGTCGGCCGGCCGGTTTTGTGTAGTGTCCTCGTTTACCGGCAAGGAAACATATTTTTTCGGTGTGATACAAGTAAAAACGATCCGGATTCGTGTGTAGAATTCTTCGGGCATTCGCATGGCATCAAATTTTATCATGTACAATTAAAATTTCCTGCGTAAAGCCGCGGCAAATATTGGCCATTTTGGCTTGAGATGCACGCAAAGTGCTCCCGAGTATCGCCTTGGCTACGTCACAGGCCCGGAACAACTTGGACCCCCCCCGGTGCTGACACTCAAAGAAACTCCAAACCAGAAACAAACTATGTCAAGATGGAATACTCTGAGGAAGCCCGAGCCGATGGTCCATATAAATATCGATGCATACACTCACGCACATATATAGACATATATCCAATATAACGCGTAATACATAAAATATAATTTATGTTTATGTAATTTTATATGATATACCAAGACGTCGTTTGCGTGTTTAGTTGCGGCCGTAGATTACGTATATGTAGAGATTCGAGGACCTTCAGATCAGCGTTGTCCCTGGCTGTTGCTAGAATTTCTACTTTGAAGTTTGTGTTAGTGTCGCTGTGTTCCATGTTAGAATGTTTGTCGATCATGTGTTCGCCTAAAGGTGTGTATGCTCTCCGAAGTCTGGCATATCCCAAGTGCTCATTGTACCTATCCCTGATACTACGTTTGGTTTCACCGACATAAAATGTTCCAAGACAGCGATTGCACGTTATTTTATAAACTACGTTTTTCCGCGTGCATCTACCTTTGAGCCCGTTGATACAGGTGTGGCACGTTCTTCTACCAGCATGGCATGGCGGCATTTCCAGGGCTGAGCGGACCAGGTAAGATTTCAGCGTAGGTCCGCTAGTCCAGGCTACCCTAACATGGTTTAGATGAGACGAACGGATGGCTGCGCTTACCTGTCGACATAGTTGGTCATCGATAAAAGAAAGTCTCATGTAAACATAGTTGGGATTGCTACCCGCTCGATGCCGACGTTGCCAACCTAACCTACTCCTGTTGTGAGGGTGAACAGCACGAGCGGCGGAGTGTACCCCATGTGCTGGGTATCCGTTTTCCAGGAAAATAGTTGTCATCTTCGCAAGGCTCCGCTCGCATGAAATAGTATCGGAGGAGACTCGTGCTGCTCTCCTCATTTGGGATGTTAAAACGGCCTTTTTAGTGGCCATCGGGTGGGCCGAATCATAGTGCAAGATGATGTGGGCTGCCATTGGTTTAAAGTACAGTTCGGTGGTGTAGCTCCCATCAGCCTGAACTACAAACAACGTATCAAGGAAAGGAATCGAACTGCTATGACCAGTGTGTTCTAAGGTAAACTTGATGCTGGAATGTTGTCCGTTAATTTCTGCAAAGAAGTCGAGCAAAGAGGCCAAGCCATGTGTCCAAACACCAAAAATATCGTCTATATACCTCATGTAGAGAGCTGGTTTCAAATCATACGAAGCTAAGAAGATCGACTCAAGGCGGTGCATAAAAGTTAGTTATTTGGGTTTTAGGGCGCATCAACTGCATTGGTTATACAGCGCCCATAAAAGCAATCGCTAAAGGAGATGCACATCGGTTACCGATAGCCACTCCTTTTGTTTGCTTGTACATGGAGTTACCGAAACGTATGAGGTTATTGCTGAAAATGTGTTAGTAATTTCACACAGTCCTGTACCCCAATCCCGAAAAGACAAATATCATCCAGATTGTCCTCGATTAGACGAATCACAGCATCTTCGTTTATCGGAATGCTGCCATATAAATTTTTCACGTCCATGGCGAAAACAATATTGCCTTCCGGAAGTTTGGAAGGAAACGTTTCTTTCACCCTCTGTAGGTATGACTCCGAGTTTGTCAGATGGGCGGGAACCAACGCTAGTATCTGGACTAGAATCTTGCTGAAGAACCAAGATAACTTGTCTAGAGGGTCACCACTCGCCGACACTATAGGGCGCAGTGGAACCTCTAGTTTGTGGTTTTTGGGGAGCCCGTATAATTCCGCTGTGCGGCTGGAATGAGGAAGGAGAGATAACACTGTGTCTTTATGTAACTTCCCTGATAAAGTTTCCTTGATGATAGTACATGTTTCGATTTCGAGACGTTTGGTAGGGTTCGGTTGGGAAGGAATGCTCTGATAATCGTCCGTTATTTTCCTGGCCTTTTCAATATAATCCGTTTTGTTTAGCACGACGAATCCTTTGCATTTATCTGACGGCTTTACGATTACATTATCATTGTTTTTCATTTCCCGAAATACTTCCCTCTGTTTCGCATAATTGTCCGACATTTTGTTCGATGCTTCGTTGTGATATTTATATGCTTTTAGAACTTTTGTTTTTAAATCTTTCAACTCAGATTCTAATTGAGTTGTGGCTCTCGGTGGTTGGTATGCAGGAGTGTCGGGAAACATGGGGCGAAGCTTTGAATAACCTGTGCTAGAGGTGCTTTGTGATAAGCCTGCCTGCGGTACCTGAGGTACAGTTTGCTGTTTTGTCTCCCTCACATTCCTCCACCGCAAACCATAGATCGCCCTTTCTACGCCTGATTCTGCCTTTTCCAAGCAGTTACGATCTACTTTTTGAGCTAACGCAAAATTGGGGCCTTTGTCAAGCAATCCCAATATATCTGAGTCTAGAGGTAACTTACTTAGATTAGACGTGTGATTTGTACGATATTGTTCAGTGCCATCGCCGTTGGTGTCCGTACCGTGGGTGCCAGAAGTAATGTAACTACCCGAGCTCTCTCCACTAGTAGCCGCGTGGTGAAGTAAATTATTTTTATCCGGGAGTGGCGTAGGTGGTTGGTACGATGAATGTGTGCCTAGGCGAAGTTCGTCCTCTTGTGGTGCGCTGCGGTCGGCTGCTGGCCTCACGCCGCAGTTTCTGACTCCAGAAACAACGCTGGAGATCGTCAAACACAGAAACCACTCACGCATAGCCAAAGCCCGCCCAAAGTTCCAAACAGTCACAACGCTGGGCACGAACGCACTAAACAACGAAGCGCACCAGACCCTGTCCGCACAACAGCGAAAATCGACAACACCACGTGGTGAAGCACCAACATCACTACAAACAGCTGTTTTCACTGGGCCGCAGTGTTTGTCCTCCTCTGACTCCTCAGGCAAGAGATGACTGGTTTCTAGGGTAGTGAAGTGGAGTCCCTAGAGCTCTGATTGGGCCGAGCCGTCGAACTGGAGACTTTTCTTCCGTTGCTGCAACACTCTGAGGAAACAGAAGACTCGATCTTCTGGGCATTTTCAGGCAAGTGACTTGGACAGGGAACCTGCAGGAGGGTACTTCCCGGAAGACAAGTGCTTGACAGAGTCCCGTGCCCTGGTGCAAGCCCACGGCCTGAGCCGCTGCTGTCTCCTAGACTCTGCTTCTGAAGCGATTCAAATTTCTTGACTAACCTTTGTCTGCAAGCGCTTCTTTCATGACGAAGGAGAGAGTGGCACTGCTCTAACAACCAGCACCAATCTGGACAGCTGCGGGACAAACGCCGCCCAAACGGCGCAGACTTCTTCTTATGGTGTACACTTATATTGAAGGTCGTATATTTTCTTTACACGCAATGTCTAAAACCCAGGAGCATCTAAGAGCCATTCTTCGTTGTATTAAACAATCTAATAGCTATAGTAAAATTGACATTATTCCTACTTGTTTTCCCTGTGGATCCGCCGTTTACAAAAATTCCAAGTTTTGTTTTGATAAAAATGTAGCTAACAATGCAAGCTCGAACGATATTTTGTATTGGTCCATTGGTTAGCGAAATCTCAGAGGGGGGGGTAAGCCCCTTATAACAATGAGATGATTTTGCATGCCTTACACAATGAGGTTAAGATGATGCGATACTTAGCACTGAGCACTTAAGCTGACTAAGTCACAATCCAGCAAAGCACAAAGCAGGGGCTGACCATGCTGGAGCGAGAATGGCTGCTTTTTCTATGTCAACATGCGCAAGAGCATGTTCTACCGAGTCCACGGTCACCAACACTAGCACATTTGGGAGTCAGATGAAACTCTAATGTGTTGACCAATCATACTGTCCGATAGGCTGCCAGCTGCGAGTCATCAAATAACGATTCCAGGGCAATTGCCAAAGTAGATCCCAAATTGTTCAACACACCCTCTCCGGAGTTTGATAAAACTGGTGCATTTGGTTGTGTGCGCCCGGATTACGACTCTAGAGTGTGTGTGTGTGTTTTTTTCGGGGGTGGGGTGGGGGAGGGGGGATTCTAGGTCGAAAAGGAGACAAGATGCAGGTTAGGAAGTTTTTGAGTCACATACAAATTTCCGAAAGAGCATCACTTTTATATTTTTAAAGATAGCAATTAGCTTGCCAAACCTACATAACATTTGGAGAGCGGAAAATATGTCCAATGCAATACCAATAGGTGCGGTCTCGTGAAGTCGTTGGTTGGTTGGTTATTTGAGTTTTAGGGCGCATCGACCAGGTTTGGTCATTTAGCGCCCAACTCTCGTGAAGTCAACATTTGACTTCGTGACCTCGTGGAGATTCGTTGACGTGGTCTTTTGAGAAGGTCCTTTTTCATTCTTTACATGATGGGTACCCAATAAATTGTCTATCTGATAATGTATTGTTGTTCTTGTGAACCCGAATCCGTGATTTGTCACAGAGGTCCAATGTCATGACCTGACATGAGCTACAAATAATGGTAATTTACCTGACAAGGAGCGTAGTCAATATAACCGCCATTTAAAAGCTACTCAGCCATCGATCACGGTGGTGACATTGTCAAATACGCCAGAGGTCAAAAGGCTACATGTGGGTCAGTGATCTGACCTCGAGGTAGTGGATTCGTGGGTATTGAAGAAGTGGTCGAGATCGGCCTCATTTTAAATCCATTTGCTGATAGATTAAGATTATATCAGGTTTAATTGCATGAGAGGTCACGATAGTCACATATGGGTCAGCGATCTGCCAATGAGTGGAAGCTCGAGGTGTGCATTGTGGGAATGTATTCGATATGGGAGTGTTTGGGAGCACTTTGTCCGTAGAATACAAAAAGGCTATAAAGGTACCATGTAAGATCACATGGGTTACACATGGATAAATTGTTTGTTTGTAAACAAAATCACGGGCTACGATGCCTTGTAGGATTTCATTAGGGTCTGATCTTCTTGTGTCGTTGGGCCCTGTTGGCACGTGGTCCATGAGTTATCGTCCCTCTGTTGTATTTATGCCGTTTTTTGTTGGCGTTGATGGAAGCCACTGCAACCACACACAAGTCCCTGAACAGAAATTGAACAGGACGGTGATTTAATTTTACGAGTCCGATCGATAACATTAGTAAGCTGTACTCTGGCATGGAGGAAGCTAAGATTGTTCGAGATGCAGAAGATACGAATGTGCAGCATGCAAAATATTTTAGCCACTGAAAGGTACCTCAGGGCAATCTTCGCGAAGCTTGCATTGCTTTTTAGGAAGGACATGCTTGGCTTGCCATCTGGGTTTTCAACCTTTCCAAGTCTGAGGCCACACTATTGCATGCTGGCGGTCAGCGGGGCACTCATAATGTATGTGTGCGATCTGTTGATCGTTGCACGTTGAATGGTGTTGTGCTTCCGGCCGGCGAGCATGTTTCTGCGAGTAGTGATGCAGCACCGAAGCTGACACATCATCACTTTATCACATCATCACCGAAGCTGACACATCATCACTTTATCACATCATCACCGAAGCTGACACATCATCACTTTATCACATCATCACCGAAGCTGACACATCATCACTTTATCACATCATCACCGAAGCTGACACATCATCACTTTATCACATCATCACCGAAGCTGACACATCATCACTTTATCACATCATCACCGAAGCTGACACATCATCACTTTATCGCCCAGGTGCAACGCAATAGTTTAAGCAGCTGCGTGACTATCTTTGGCAGTGAGGCGGTCGTGGTCGGTGCTTTCTCGAAATGTTTCATTCGTCATCTAGAATGCGGCGCAAGGTTTTCATTGGGGTAACTGTAACAGAGTTCATATAAAATCATACTTTTGGCTGTCCCGTAACTGTAATTGAAATAATCCTGCAAAAAGACAGATTGTAAAAGTATACCGTAAATGTAACATCGCTACCGTCACTAAATGCAGGTCAACTTTCCCCCGTCTGGAAGGCACTCGATCATTCCAGAACAGGGATGTGACGTGATGGGGGCGTATTAAGGTTCTCAACCAATAAGCGACCGGGGGTCTTCGGGCGTTGCCAGCGGCCGCGCGCCCGGCAGGGAGTCGCGGTTGGACACTCAATGCGAGCGGACCCTCTGTGTTGACGGTCCGGCGCGCGCTAACTTTCCATCTAAATTCGGCCTCTAAATTCATATAAAGGCAATATCACGGCTTTCCTTCATAGGGAAGAAAGTTCTGTACTCCGTCTGTCTGTCTCGTGTGATCGTACGAGTGCTGCAGTGCAAATACAGGCAGCTAAAAGGACATTGGTGCTTTCACAACCGGGGTTATCGAGACGCAAAGTTCATTAGACTATCACTCAAGCCGATATATGAACTTTCCTACATAACTCCCAATGCACTATTCATCCGTTAGGATATGTGCATTAGCGATTCATACAATAGCTATTGCGTGGTCTAACTCTCCAACACAACACACGGGCTGCGGTAGCGGCGTTCCAGTCTGTGTCGATTTCCCTAAAAACGGCAGATGCGTTCATAACTGGAGAAAGTCCACCTCTCTCCGATGGTTGCACGAAGAAACATGAAAAGAACCATTACTTTGTGAACATGTGCAGCTACCAGACATATTGGAGTAATATATATCAGTGGATTTTGTTTGACAACCGCGCACGGCAAAAATGCATGCGGATGGCATTGTTGGGTCGGCTGAGCGTGTGGTATGTCGTGTCAGCCTCCAGCGGACATTAGATTGGCAAATCGTGACACTTCAGCATTCCTTGAAATCTGTCAGTTGTGCCCCAGCACTAAGATAAAGGCTCTGTCTCAGCGTCCGAAATGCATAGCGTGACCTACAAACCCGCAGCTCGGTTAAGTGAATCGTTTCTCTTGAAGAGCTTCATCTTCTTCTTCAGCTTTTTCAAGAGCTTGAGGAGTTTAAGAGCTGAAGGCCTCAACGCGTTGTGCCGTGGTATGAAGAGAAAACATGGCGAGAGAGATAACGCTATCTGCGGACGTCGACCACTGTATACGTCGCCTCCGAATTTGACATGCATGACCCGCCCCGAATAGTGCTGTGTTGAACCTTCGAGGATCATGCACATAATGTATACATGCACAGGCTATGTTTATGATTTGCTTTAGCTAAATTTGCACGCAGCTGAAGTTTGTTGTGTGATATCAAGTAATTCCTTGCGAAATGGAAGGATTTAACTTAAATAATTCTGGAAGGCGAACGGTGTTTTTCATTGGACGCCGCCAAAAGTCCATTTCCCCAGTGTAAGGTCAGCGTGCATAACCTATGTGTTCTCGGCGACGTCACATAAACTGTGAGAACCGAGGCGCTGTCGTGCTTCTCTGAAAAACAAAGCTGGTTT